>PRKT01001411.1:0-42235 GCA_003671525.1 Saccostrea glomerata
TCAGGGGTCCAACGGCAACGTGTTGACTCAGGACCCCTGACGTTGTGAGGATGGTAACCGACAGGTCTAAATCTTTTTCTGTACAAAAGTTTTTCAATGCCTTCAGCGCTCCTTTTATTATATTCTTTGTACTTACAGAGTCTCTTTTTTCTAAAACTTCAAGCAAATCGTCTTCATTTACATCACTAAACCTTGCCTGAGCTGCCATACCGAAAGTAAAAATGTCGTCAGGTAAATAATGATGTCGTGATCATCAAAACGCTTCAATATCACGACGACGCTTTAAACAGGCCACAGTTCATTCTGTGGCCCGGTCAACAGTTCGATGTTTCATGATCAAGTTAAAAGATAAAATGAATCGTGAAACAGTTCAAAATGCCTAATTACAATTTATATAGTATATTAGGTTATAATTTTACATGTTACAGGTCAGAAGTGTTTGAAAATCCTTCGTACAAAATAGGTCTGCTCATTTAATTGATATGTTAATAATAATTACAGGACAAATTTCTTATCCCTGAGTATTCCGACAAATTGTTTTAAAACCAGTGCTTAGTTTTACTGAAGGTCGTACATTTTGACATAGACGTTAACGTAGACTTCGCGACTGAATTTAAGTGTGCAGGGATCATGCTACATCTTAAGGTTAAGTCAAAATATTTATGTTGAATTAAAATGTTGTCGAAGTCAGGTACATACAAATTGAAAAATTTTTCAATATTGCAAGCGAGTGGTTAACTGAAAATTTAGAGACTGATAAATAATAAATAAGCATGTGACAGCTGATTGAAAATCCGACTTAAGTTTAAATCTGTCTCATAATACCAGGGCCTTGTTTCCAAAAAGTACATGGACTTTCTCTAGCATCTGCATCTTTTTAACATCCCCTTCAGCATACTTGAAATTACAATCAGAATTTTCGTTTTGTTTTTGTTTTGTTTTAATATATGTCACAATTGACCACAATTAAAAGAAAAGTAAATTTACAAAATTCATTTTTTTCTTTTTTAAGTAGTTGTTTAGAAATCCAGAAGAGGTATGTAATTCAAAAAGAAATTTGAGTGTAGTGAATGTTACATGTAAGTATTTGAAACTGTAACATGATTTTGAAGTATTTTCCCTTTGTAAAGGAATCTGTGTGTAAAATTTAGCAAACAAGTAAAAGAGTTAAGATACATCAGTAAAGACGAGGCACAATAGATTACACTGATGGGATTGCATAAAGAATATCAACCCGTACTAAAACACTAATGAGTTCTAATTGTGACTGGTAGGGATCCTTGCTTCTCATTGGCACCTGATCCCATATCTGATGTTTTCGTGGTCCTTGTTTTCTACAGTACATCCCTATTATGTAATGTTTATGGACTTTACAGCTCGAATACTTTTCGTTATCTCCACATACTTTATACAATCAAAAAAAGTATTTATTATTGTAAGAAACCTTGCAATTTCATGGAAAAATTCAATGACATTTATCAAAGAAAAGACAACAACACAAAATTCTAAACTTATTGAATTTATTATCTCCTAACTGTGGCGTATAAGACGGCACGGCTTGGTATTTTTAGATTTTAAATTTGGCTGCCATTTCAACTTGGGCAAGAAACAACATATCAACATCACAACATCAACATCATCATCAACTCAATGTTCAAATTCAACTGTTCAATACAAATACCAAACTTCAACTCGTTTGTATTTCAACTGTTCAACACATATTTGAACTTTAACTGTTCAGTCAACATCAACATTATTCAACAACTAAGCAACCTTAATCAGCAAAACCCCGGGAAACGGCGGACGCTGATAAACAATTTAACGATATTTACTTTAAGTGACCTTGACCCCGGGAAACGGCGGTCAAAGTTTGATAGATGTCATAGAATTTTATGCAAATGTTCATTTTCTTGATAATGATAGAGGTGCCACGCAATCCGCAATCCTTCAATCCGTCTTAACCGTGCGAAAAAAGGATCCATCCTTAGAGATAGACGTCCGCTGGAATTCCATTACCAAGTAATGAACCATCCACATGGAATCCATGTCGTTCTTTTATTTCCGTGCCGATTTCTTCATAGTGAAGGCCAACGTCCGGAAACTTCCACTGAAACAAACAACCAAAGAAGCGACAGCAAGCGAAAAACAAATACAATTCATATTATGCATTCTACTACTTAACATCTATTTTATAAAGGGTGGGTGTGGAGGGAATTTTTTGTCGAGCCTAATATTTTTTGTAAATTATGTGTATTGACTTTCAACAGTATCTGGAGGGCTGGGTGTCAACAGAAAGAAAGAAACCTAGTCTGAGAACCCGTTATATAGGATGTCACTAATCCCCGCCCACTAGAGGCTCGCTACAAAGCTACTTTGCAGTTATGCAACTTGTCGCCCTTCCCCCGTATAATAATCACTGCTGTCTCTCTTCAATAAACTCATCTATTTTTTAAATTAATAGATGATGTCGTTATCGAAGAAAAGACAACAACATAAAATTATAAACTTATTGAATATATTATCTCCTAACTGTGGCGTATAAGTGGGCACGGCTTTGTATTTTTAAATTTTAAATTTGGCTGCCATTCCAACTTGGGCAAGAAACAACATATCAACATCACAACATCAACATCATTATCAACTCAATGTTCAAATTCAACTGTTCAATACAAATACCAAACTTCAACTCGTTTGTATTTCAACTGTTCAACACATATTTGAACTTCAACTGTTCAGTCAACATCAACATTATTCAACATCTAAGCAACCTTAATCAGCAAAACCCCGGGAAACGGCGGACGCTGATTAACAATTTAACGTTATTTAACGTTCAAATTATTAATTCTCAAACTTCTAAATCCAAGCGCATAATGTATTTATTAAGACCACTTATCATGAAATGCATGAACTGTCTAATGCTTTATTGTCGGTGCGAAAGAGCACTTTCTTGTTGCATAATTCAGGTCCCCATAATGTTATTGCCAGCAAAATCGGTATTAATTCGAGACATGTTATATCCCTCATAATATTTCTAAAATGCCAATGTCTTGGCCATGCAAAGTATACCCAATTTCCAGCAAAATACGTCCCGCATCCCAACTTACAGGACCTCGCACTATCTGTATATAATTCTAGAGCATGCATATGGTTACTTGACCAATGACTTTCTGGGAAATAAAGAGACCCATTGAAACTGATCAAAAATCTTAACCACGTTCTTAAGTCGTCTGACAATTCCTCTGTTATACGGATGTGATGATGTTGTGCCCGAATTCCTGAAATAGCATCATAAAACCTTCTTAGACAAACTCTACCTGGGCGTACAGCTCTACACACAAAACTTAAATCTCCTACTAGAGATTGCATTTCCCTGAGTGTGACTTTTTTTTCTCCCTAACAAACCTTCTAATGCTTCGCGCAGCGAATCGAGTTTTTCTTTGGGCACCTTAACCTGCATCTGCAAAGTATTTATTTCTAACCCAAGAAAGGTTAATACCTGGACTGGTCCTATAGTTTTTTCATGAGCAATAGGAACACCTTATTCTGAACACATCGTTTGAAATTTGTTCATTAAATTATTACAATCATCTGTATTGTTCCTACCCGCAAAAATGAAATGGTCAAGATAATGATCCAAAGATTTTAAACCTGTTATATCGGCAATTTTCCAGTGCAAAAATGAGGAAAATTTTTCAAATAAACTACAACTTTCCGAACAACCCATAGGTAGGCATTTATCAACAAAGTATCGATCTTCAAAATAAAACCCAAACAAATCAAAATCACCCGGATTCAATGGTAAAAGTCGAAATGCTGATTTAATGTCCATTTTTCCAATAAGAGCCCCATTTCCCAAATCTGCAATCATATCTATTACTTTATCAAAAGAGGAATATTTTACACAAGCAAACTCATTGCCAATAAAATCATTAACGCTTGTTTTCTGAGGGTATGATAAATGTGTTATCAATCTAATTGAGCCATCTGATTTTGGTACTCCCCCGATTGGTGAAATGCGCAAATTTGAAATTGGCAAATATTTAAAAGGACTCATGATTCTTCCCAATTTAATTTCTTTAAATATTTTTTCTCTGATTTCTACTTTGAAATCATTAGCCGAAATGAGATTTTTGGAAAACACATGAAATCGCGGACCTGAATAATGAATTTTGAAACCCTTAGTGAAACCTTCATACAATTCTACTGTTACTTTCTTTTTTGGATACCCAATCAGTAATTTTTTCTAAACGTCAGATTTAATTGGCGTTGTACCTAGGGCCCATAAATCGTTGACTGTTTGATCTAGTGTTGTTTGGTCTAATATTTGGTCTGCTGAATCGTGCATAGGGAAACCTGGGAAATAAACCTGATTTGTTTTGTTTAGGCTGGCTTTGCATTTGGGTACGACATCCCCCAGAATTATTTACCGGACAACTATAAAACGGGTGTGTTCCGTTACACTTAATGCAAGTATGATTGTAGGTACATGGGAATTTGAAACAGCTACCCTTAAAATTGTAGTCATAACAATTCGAAGATGACATGCTTTGTCTGCCAGCTGGCCTTGATGCATGGTTGTTTTCCGTTTCTTTACCAAGCATGCAAAGCAACCAAAGTTCTGAATCAACTACCCCCCAGCTACTTGTGGGATTTT
This sequence comes from Saccostrea glomerata, assembly GCA_003671525.1. Taxonomy (NCBI): domain Eukaryota; kingdom Metazoa; phylum Mollusca; class Bivalvia; order Ostreida; family Ostreidae; genus Saccostrea; species Saccostrea glomerata. The sequence continues at coordinate 4,655 of PRKT01001411.1, forward strand.
TGCTCTTTTTGAGACGATACTGTTCGTCATAGCTTTTCCAGCCTAGCCCCCGTGCCTCATAGCCCCAGTCCTTACTGTTTGCATATACTTTAATGAATCCACAGCCTTTGCTGGGTGGGCAGTAATGTAAATTCCCGTGAATATTATGAACGCATCCGTCCACTTAGCTAAATCATCTATCTTCTTTTCATTTTTTGTTTTAGTTACCAATTCCCCATTTTTGAAAATAATTGTTTTTTCCTGAGAGTCTGTTAGATTTGTATTTGTTAATAGTTGCGCTTAATCCACATAATTTCCCGCAATTATTTTTGCTTAAGATTTTCCGAAACATTGTATCCCAAACCATCATTAACGCTAATTATTGTAGTTAGCAATTCTGAACAAGCTTCTTCTAAATTTAGTAAAACTTCCTCACCTGTATTGTCTTCCTCTGCCTTGTTTTCTGGCCCAGCTTTCTGCTTTTCTGCGGGGACATCGATCTTTTCCCTCAAACCACGCTTTCCTCTACCAGTTGTCACCTTAGTCCTCTCTACCATGGATTGTTTTGCTCTCAACATTTCACGTGAATTTTTTGCCGAATTTTTTTTTTTTTTTTTTGTCGAGCCTAATTCTTTTTGTAAATTCTTTGTATTAACTTTCAACAGTATCTTGAGTGCTGGGTGTCAACAGAAAGAAAGAAACCTAGTCTTAGAACCCGTTATATAGGATGCCACTTATCCCCGCCCACTAGAGGCTCGCTACACAGCTACTCTGCAGTTATGCAAGTTGTCGCCCTTCCCCGTATAACAATCACTGCTGTCTTTCTTCAATAAACTCATCTATTTTTTAAATTAATAGATGATGTCAATACATTTGATACACTGCAGTACGAAACACATATGTAATCTATAGCTATTTTAATATATTTCTTATAAAACACATAAAAAAACGAAACAAGCAATTTTAATGTCAATGATCTTTAATAAAAAAAAAATCCAAACTAGCAAAATACATTTACTTACATGCATGTAATTATGACATATTTTTTTATTCAAATTGTGCTAATGCATATTATTGATATTTAGTATCAAAATAAAAATTGAGCTACTGTGAGCACTGAGCTTACTAAATGATACCCTGCATCCCATACCTTTATAATGGCAAAGTCTATGTTTTGCTCTGAAAAATCTGAAATAAGTTTCATATCAAACTGTAAAATAGGAGGTACACATTGGCATTATGTAACAAAAAAATTGTGAAAGTATCATTGAATTTTATTCAGTGATATTCCAGAGTTATTCAGGAGTTCCAGATAAGAGATTGGTACCCTTCATTATTATAGAAAGAATGGCAGGTCAATGTTTCGCTTCTTGAAACCCGAAATATGTGTTCCATCCAAAAAGGAGGTGCAAAGTTGCACTTTGTAACAAAAATTCTGTGAAAGTTTCAGTAAATTTCATTCAGTGGTGCAGGAGTTGCGGATAAGAGCGTAACAAACACATGAACATAGAGACAGAGAGGACAGACAGACACCCCGATCACTATGTACCCTCCCACTTTTCAAGCCGGATGTATAAACATTTTGAAGACAATGGCGTGTTAAAGATAATAGATGCAAGGTGTTTTTTTTTTAATTCTTTTATAAACATACTTGTGTATACTAACAGAAATTTAGTAATTTTTTTTACTTTGTGTTCCCTTTGCGAAAACTTCAGTAGTCAACATATTCGGTTCTATTTTCGTTTAAGAACCTCTGATCTTGAGTGTTTTTTTTTTGGTATTTTTATAACGGAAATCAAGATGGAAAGCAGTGGTTCGAAAACCTAAAAATGTCTTTAAATAGCTTATTTCGAATTAATTGAAACGACTTTTATATACAAACAGATACAATTGGCAAAATTGATGTACAATGTGAAGAAATTTGAATAAAGTATAAATATTTAAGAAAAAATCTACTGAAATCAATAACGCAATTCAATGAAATTAATAAATCAAAAATAGGTCTTAAAGCAATACAAATATTAAATCACTAAAACTACATATTTCTCTTAAAAATATATTGAATAAACAAAATGAAATGAATATTTAAATTTACAAAAATGGTCTTCATAATATGTTCTTATATTTTATTGACAAATGTTTAAGTGTAATAAACATTTCTTTAAGGTAGAACAAAACATCCATGAAATCTGCCCTCAATAATTACAAGGTCAAAAGAAACATTTTTATTCACAAAGATATAAAAAAAAATGCAAATCTTTGCTTCAGATTTGACTTTGACTTTCGAGGACAAAATAGTTGTCGTCATTCGCCGCTTCCGTGTGAGCATACACATCGTCCTCAGGTAAGACAACTCCTTCATTATTACTTCGTCTTGCATTTAAATGACTGTAATCGTCTTCTGTAGTCTGACCAGAGGAACAAGAAGCATGGTTGTATACGTTCTCTGTCCCCTCATCCTCTTTTTCGTGAAGATCATTGTAGACATCATCTTTTTCCATCTGTGCTGTGCTAGCCTCTTTAACGTTACTGTACGTTGGGGATTCCATTGACGGAGAGTAGGGTGGAACATTAACGACCTTTCGCTACAAAATAAATAGTTATTTGGTATGCATCATTATGAGGACATGTATTTATATGTTTAAAAACTGGCAATAAACTTGCATTTAAAATGATTATCACTCTTTCAGATTTCTTTTGTCAAATTGACATCATGTAGTCACTTCAAGGAAAATTCAAATGTGGATGCCTAATCTTGTGACGTTCAATGAAAAATACTTCTATGAAGCCACTTGACGACATATATTTCCATCCACTGAATATTTTCTCCTTTATTTCTTAAGAAACCCCATTGCGTTCATCACTGCATAAACTACAGTAGGCAGGTCGCCTGTACAGATTTCTTAATCAGTGGCTGTTCCATCAATGTAACGTATAAAGACGTTCGCATCATTAATACAATAATTAATCTTTTTAATCCTACTTTAATTGATTATTTAAACAGATATAAATATAAACAATAAATTGCTTTCTTTGTTTCTTGTTCCTGGAATGAACGGTCGCAGCTATTGCAGAAAAAATTTACATATAACCCGCTTACGCGGGTTATATATTTTTTCTGCAACAGCTGCTTCCGTTCATTTCAGTAACAACAAACAAAGAAAGCATTTTATTGTTTAAATGATGAATTGTAAAGAAGAAAAGCAAATGAATCAAATTTTCAAACGTTATTTCAATTAAGGTGTACAAGATTTTTTTAACAACTCCAACAGCAGGAAAAAGTTCAGCAAACCACGATATTGTCTAAAGCACAATTTTGCAAGTCAGGACTTTCAAAATATTTTGCAGATGTATCTTAATTTTTGAACAGTTGACCTTAAATTTGTCAACACAAACTTTGATAGTTTATGAATAGTAGCATGCTAATGAAGGGGATTACTAAAACAAAACTCTCGTCATGTTAAGGACATGAATGAGAAAAAATAAAATGACTAAGGTTTTTGGACTTTCCAGTCCTAAGAGACATTAACAGTTTATTTTCATATTTTGATTAAATGGATCTTCAAAAACTTTATTTTTATTGATCACAAACTATTACATTACATGTATAATCATCAAAATGTGTTTCATATAATACGCTAAATTTCACATTTTATATAAGTTATACGATTTTCATGTGCTCATGTTTTCCCCTTGCAAGTAATCCTGAAATATCAGAATTGTTCATGTAAATTACAATTCCCTATGAAATTCAATATAAATACATACCTGATAAGTTTGTTCCGTAATTTTTGCTGATTGACTCTGGTTGTTTTCAGATATTGGTGCAATGTGGGCACTATGTCTGTTAAATGTTATACTTATCTCGTCACTGTTTTTGGTATAACAAAAGAAAAAAACTTTTTAAAAGGTAAAAATAATTATTTTATTAATTAAATAAAAAATTATATAACACTGTTTTCAACTGAATGATTAAGGCAATTCCAAGTTTTTTCTGTGTTTAGCGTCCACGAGGGCCTTGGTTTTTGACAACCAATATCAGAAAAAAACAAACAAAATAGAAGACCCGATATTGATTATTCTGGTCGAAATCTTTGAATTCATCATGTTCTGTTATAATCTGTCTACGATTTTTCATATTTGGTATATTTTGAGCACTTAGTACATGGATTATGCTAAAGTATATATCTAGAAAAGAGAAAAAATATATATATTTTTTAAAATCAAATCCTTTAAAAGATGTTACTTTTATGACTATAAAGAATGTGTTTTCTTTTCTGGTCTGTTTGTTTTTTGCGAATATGTAGGTAGGTTTTTGAAAGATGGGTGGACGCTAAACATAGAAAAAACTTGGAATGGCCTTAAAGATATTTAAATACTTAGTGTGCATTTGAGGACCACTTTTAATACAAATGTTGCCTTACAAAACGAACAGAACAGAGTTGCTTGTGAAGGTTATTGATGTCTCAAATTTCTACTCTTCATTAACTGGATTATACTTTCAATATTTCTATTAATACACAACACAGTTTCTCCCTTTTTTACTATTGAGCGTAAAGTTTGGTTCAAAGTAAATACAAAGCCTCGCATAAAAAATTCGTCGAAATGCCAGAAATGACCATGATATGTAATGTTTTCCTAGTTGAAGTAACTCAATATGGAAGAAGAACAGAAATAAATTTTTAATTAAGTACGGGAAATTCTAAAATCATAATTATTTTCCTTTTACAAAATCGTTTTATTGCAATTTTGTTCGTAACGTTATGATTTTATGTGATTTTAAACAACATATTGCAAATATTATTAAGATAAAGGCCAAAACCGATGTATTACTTCAAATAATTTAGTTGAATTCGCAATGAAGAATTTTGAAAATATGAACAAAATCCTTTGCGAACAACCTGTCTATAAAATTTGATTACTGGCCAAATAAAATATAAATATCAGCAGAATCAGGGTTACAAAAGAAAAATGAGGTAATAATTAATTCTTCAGATTTCTATAAAACGGGGATTAAAATTGGTAAGAATTGAAAAAATATCACCGAGCAAAATTAACATTTTTGAATTAATATAACTTTTTAATATTTTATACCAAATTCTGACGTTTATCTGTTAAATTCTTTATCTGTTTTCAATATGTGCTTGTTTGTAGTAAATTGTGTCTTATTTATCTCATTCCCTTTGAAATAGGATTAAGACATTCCAACTGACACTCTGTGACTCTGTCAAAATAACTGTTGCTCGTTAGGTGTTAATGCCTCGGGATTCGTTAATCCTTTACCAATAACTTTATTTGTACAATTTCTTTATAACATCTTTCATGACCATTTTAATAAAGAAACACACCTGTTCATCAATTAACGCAACTAGTGTCAAAAGTCAATTATTGTTTAATCTTAATCTTACAAATATCTATGTCCATTATAATCTCGTCAGTTTGTAGGCCCGACGCTCTACCGGCCACATCCATCTCGATTAAGTCTTGTAAGATATTGTTAAAATTCATGTTTGTTATTCTCCATCGTCTTTAATAAATTAGGAAACCTGATTTACCAATTCTTGGACTTTATATTGGAAGACCATAAGGAATACGGCATCTTTACCCTTTACGTTTTATTACGGCCCCACAGTGCCACTACTTTGTTAGACCCGCCAACATTCCTTCTTCCCCGTAAACACAAAACAACGGAGAATTAACAGAGGAAATTAGGACTGGAATTATTAAAACGTTTATGGTTCAAACTCATATTGTTTATTAATATTCAAGGAAACTATTCCATTTATATAAAATTTCTTTATTCAAAAATTAATCTCACATGTTATACCTTGATAATAAAAAATATCAGTTAAATGTAAAAATCGTTATGGTATATTCCGACAAATACTCAGGGGCCATAAGCATAAAAAGAATGTCGTTGTCTTTGTTATTTAAAATTAAATAAAAACTCCACAATTTTAGATGTCGATGTGAATTATCAAAATATGTTTTATCGTCTGCGTATGCGTAATCTATTATAACCAATATAAATGATCAATGTAAGTTAATGTAAAAAAGAAGCAGACTTACCATTTTTGCATGTTGGCCATATATCTTCTTGATATTAAGTATGTAATGAGGGCACTTAATACTACCCCTAGAAAGAAGCTCCCGAAAACAGCTCCTATTGTAGCTCCTAAACCATTTGCTACAAATTTGAAAATATAAACTGTCAAATTTTCGAGAAGCCCTATCCCTTCCTCGAGACGAAGAGAAGAATGTGAAAAAGTCATTAAAACAGAGTAGACAGGAAAACAAACAAAACAAAAAACAACTAGAACTTCTGTTAAACTACCAAGCACTACATATTTAGAATTTTACATGTTCAATTTGAAGTTTATAATTAGTTTTTAAGAGAGAAATCTGGACCGCTTTGAAAAACGTCTGATGTGTCAATGTACTCTTAGTCGATTCTTCTACAAGGTTAACAATTGATATCTATATTAGCACCATAAATGCGTAAAATCACGATAAATGGGAATTGTCAATTTTTGGGTTTTCCGGATCCAATCCCAGTCCCTACATAAACACAAATGAAAAACATTAAGAAATTATAAAAACCAAAGCAAAATAAATTTTAGCACTACAACTAATTAAACTACCAAACGATATTATTTACAACTGTAAATATGTAGTGTTTAAAAATTGAGTCATTTATGTATCTTGAATTAGAAATGTTCGTTTATATAAAAAAGTTGTCCAACGAATTTGGAATTCGGAAGGCAAAAAGGATCTAAATCCTCTTCTTTTAGATTATAGCATTTCAACATGATGATATAAACTTTTTAAACATTCTATTGATTTTTTTAAACATTCTATTTATTTTGAAGTTTTTTCTTCAGGATTTTGTATATCATATTTTGTATATTCTGTAAAGCAAAAGTCGGTCACAAAACTCGCAGCTTATTTTCGCGAATAAAAGATGGTTTTTTACAAATTAAATCTAGATCTCATGTTCCCCATCATCTACATGAACATCTAATTATTGTACCATAAATTTTCATGCAATTGATAGATAGTCCAATGTTCAATTTGAATGAGTATTATTTTAAATATGCATTTTTATTTTAAGGGCTAAATAAAAAAAAAAAGCAAACAAACATAAAGAAAATCTAATGACCGTTCAAATAATAATTTACAGTAAAGCATTCATATAATTACGCCCTACACAAACAAATTCCCGTTCACGGATACAAAGATAAAGTGTTGTATTTACCATAAAAATATTCAAATTATGATAATGTTTATCTACAAATGAATTGAATTGAAAGTACTAACCTTGTTCTTGATTTAAAAACCTTTTGGATGCCTCCTTTCCGTTTATTTCAACTGAAATAATGAAAAAAGGTATATCAAATAAATAATTTTATATAGGATAATTTATGTGAATAAAAAACTCAAATGTGGAGCAAATATCTAAGTCTTTTTACAAAAGAATTACTAAAGAAAGATCCAATATTTATAAGATTTTTTTATAATAATGCTATACTTACCTGGTTTACAGTAAGTCTCATTAACAGGTACGTGCCCATCTGGACACATGCAGGTTCCATTCTGACATTCCAAGTCTTGTACAGCAGTGCACTGTTCATTTCGTTCACAGATCTGGTTAATTCTAAGGTTTCCTGGTTGTATTAATTAAAAAAAAACCTTTCATTCATATCTTCATTAATCGCGAAATTCACGGAAACAAAATATCACTTATATCACAAAATATCATGAAAAAAAGAAAGAAAAAAAGTAACACAACCTTTTAAGCAATTTTCTCCAAATCCTAAATATTCTGATTTGCAAACACACATCCCAACGTCTTTATTATGTGCAATACTACACTCTCTTGTTAAACCTCTGCACGTTTTATTCCAGGAAAAACACATGTTATCAAAATTTGATTCTACAAAAGCAACTCAAAAGGTTCTATTTTTTTTATATAATGTTCAACAAGTACAAAGATAATCATCAAATAACAAGTTGTAGAAAAAGTTACAAAAATGCGAAAGGAAACGCACTAAACATGTTTCTTGTCGTACGACGTGTACGCTTATTAAAGTTGCTACTCGATTCGTGAATACACATGTATACTTGATTTTCTTCCGATAGTGAAAATTTATAAAGAATGGGTGGATTTAACTTGCTAGAAAAAATGCCGAAAATTTAAATTTAATGGATAATCAGGGTCACGCGTTTTTTACATCGTTTGAATACATAGTCAGCGCACGTTTGTCTGCTGTTCTTAAGAAAACTGTAGTTGTATATTGAACAAAATAATTTCATATTAAAAGGAGAAGTGCCGACAAACGTGCGCTCATATTGAATTAAAAAAAAATGTGTTCATAATTAAACAAACTTCTCGCTTCCATTGTTATGACTGCGATATTACAATTCATCACGTGATGTCCACCTGTGAGTGTACTTTTGAAAGCAGTTACATTGTATTCTTCTACCTGACCTCGTTTTAAATCATGTCTTTGAGCGTGTTTGGTTGCCGTTTTTAGAATTTAGCAAATTAAATTTTGTTTTAATTTTGCGTACCATCACACTTTTCAAATAATTTCATATTTGAAATCGCTGTAATATGCTAAACACGTATTCGAATTTTCGGAGAGTCAGAGAGAGGGATAGAGAGAGAGAGAGATGTCAACAATGACGCCGATCGATAGCCCCGCCTCCTATAAATATTGATTATGTGACCTAAAAACCACTCCGGATACATGTCAAATTCCAGAAGACGACACTTATTTATCATTGCTTCAATTTTGATACATGGCAACAGGACATTGATTTTGTACAAATGTTCTACCAAGTTTACGTGGCTCTTTCCATTGCTTGCAATGTAATATATTTTGGATTCACTTCATTTACAGCTTGGTAGAGGAGTCGCAAAAACATCCAAAATAGGGCGTTATGTCCACCCATTCTTTATCCCTATTACATCATGCAATTATTCTTTTGGTGTTGAATTTGGTTTGTTATTCACAAGAAAAAAAATCAATATTTGACCTTTAATTCGACTCAGCTCGGTCAATAGTAATATTAACATCTTTATAGTGAATAACAAACCACACTGAACACCACAAGAGTTTATAATTCTTTACTATGTAGTCCGGAATTGAATAAATAAGACATTGAAAGCTGCATGACAACTCCATTTTCATTTTTGAACTTCCGTCGCAGAAAAAAATGTCCAGGTTACAATTTGTAAGCTCTGTGTTTTCCTTTCCGAGCGTGCTATGTGTAAGACGTCCAAATAAAAAAAAAATCTGAAATAATTTGTCTTACATTTTTTTTTACAACATTGTGTGACTGTTGAATGTGACTTCATTAACTGTGTGCGCATTTATATATTATATATAGAGAGACTGTAAATAGACTGTTATTGCTTTTATTCAGTACTTAAAGTATTACTTCATAATATCAATCTGTTTGATTTGTTTACATTATTTTTCTTCACAATTTGTGTAATGGAAAATTTTGAACGTCTGGGTATGAAAAATATGGAAACATAAGTTGATTATAATATGTTTAATTAAACTGTATATCAGGATAATCATAGCAGAAGCATAGATTCCAAAATGTTTGAAACCGTATAAATACGAGGGAAATGCATAAATACACATCATTGTGCTATTGACCTGATAGATAAAAAAAATTGACGACGATACAGGTGTGTATATTTACAGTCACTATTGAATATATACTACATGCAATGATATTTCAAACTATATTATTTGATTAACGGGGTTCTCATGATAAGCGAGTGAAACATTACTTAATCCCATCTGATTTGAAAAATATTCTTTCCAAAATTTGTAAATAGTAAGAACAGTTAGAACAGTTTTACAATATTTTCACTGTTTTAGTGAAATTCGTTATAGTGACTATGCTAAATTTCATGAAGATATGTAAAATCATTTTATGTTCACATTGTGTAACAATTTTATCATAAATGCTAAATTATAACTTCTTTTGATGGCTTCATGAATCTCACACACTCTCCCAGACCCACATCCTTGTACTCTCCCTCACATTCATACGGAGAGAGAGTTCAACATAACCCTATGCAGAATATTTTGCAACATAGGTCAAAAGTCAAGGTCAAGTGGATTTTAAAGCCTTTTTTTTACTGAAACTGCACATTCTTAACATTTTCGGAACCCAACGGCTGATAACACTTCGTTCCTCTCACCATGACAAAGCGTAATCAGCCGTGGGTTTCCTACGATGCATACTACATAGCATAGACGTACCTCCTAGACGTCAAATAGAAGTTTTGTATCGGCACTGTCAGTTTTTTTTCAAAAAGTAAGTCAAGGGTCAAGTTCAGGGATAACGAGGTCAAAAATTAGGGAAAAGCACAAAAGCCATTGTACAATGCAATATATGTGTAAAATATTAATTACATATCTCTTGCCGTTCTCGAAATATAAGGTGTAACAGACGAACAGAGGAAAAACGGCTATACAGACAGACAGACAGACGAAGTAGGCTAAAGTAATCTCTTAATGTCGCTCTGCTCTGCAGGTGATAAAAAGTGTCTTGTGTATTTTATCAATTTGACAGTAATCAATATTACCTAGATAACATGTTAAGTTGTATGATACATAACCACTCTTGCAGACACATCTTTCATCCTTGCAGAAGTCCGCATGAATACTGCCAGAACACTGATCATTCAAAGAGCAATATCCACCTAAAGTCACATTCCCTGAAAGTTTGTTACAATAGTTTATATAATCTTTCGAACATCGAAAGCTTGTATACACATGGAAACTACATTGGAGAAAATATTAAGTTAACATTTTGTGCTAATTACATTAAATAATTGATTAATTAATCCGTGTGTGTACAAATAAATATACAATAACAGAATTGTTGTTTGAATTCTTTTTCACTTTTAATTTAAATTACCTGAAAGGCATTTGTTTTCATGTGAAAAATACCCCTCTCTACAAGAACATAATGAATTCACACAAACTCCGGTGTAAGTTACATCTGAGCACTGGGTATCTGATACACACTCACCACCAATGGAAACATTAGCTAAGAAAAATTAAACTTCTCTTAAATGCAAATTAATTATGTTAATACAAAATATAAGGTCTTCTTACAAGAAATACAATTTTGAAATATGAAAGACCTCTTGTTAAAATGTTATGCCCAAGGATAAGTTTATGAAAGGTACATGTAGGTTAATCTCAATGGTCAAGATCAAATTAAATAAGAGTCAAGGTTGCTGATTTCTAAAGAAAGATCTTTTCACAAGGATGACATGTGTGAAGTATGAAAGCCCTAGCCGTTCAAAAGCTATAGATAATGTTAAAGTGTTGAATAGTTTAGAGAAAACTTTTTCTCCGAGGACCGAAGGCCCGAGGAGGGGAAGTTTTTCTTAACTATTCAAGATCATTGAGTTATTTATCTTACTTGAAAAATATCCACTTAAAGAAACAAATCAATTCATATATCCAACAACTACATAATACAATAGGATCTAGTCCATTTACACATCCAACAGTGGCATAATATGATAACCTAATCGAACAGCCTTTTTGAATTCATGAAGTAGTGAGCATGAAACTGCATGGTGCTAATACATTGTACCTTTATAGACGTTTTCATTGTACGGAACAGTTGTGTAATCAGATGAAAAATATTTTAAAATCAAAGGTAAATTTAGAGAGGACCAGACGTGAAAACAGAAAAAAACTATGGAATTTTGATAAAAGGTTGGAAATTTATCATTAGATATAAGATGATGATTTGATGAGGAATAGTTTTGAATTCTTAAGGACTTCCATTAGTACAATGCTTCTAGTAGTGCTTTAACAAAGAAAAAGATGATCCGTGTTATGCAGAATCTGCAAGCATTAATTTATTCCATATCAAGATGTGCGATGAAAACAATGTCGAAAAAAATAGGTTGGCTGTCAATTTAGTAAATTGCTTTGGAAAGTACGCAGGGAACGTATGGAAACAGAGACGAATCTCCGATAATATTAGGATTTGCTGATAACGGACCCCTGAAAAAATCTTCTGCTACAGGAAGTGGTGTGGTTTAAGATTCAACTGAAGGTGAAAATGTATCTATAAGCGTGTCAAAAAGTGATGCTTTCAAAAATTTAAGACAGGAAAGTTAACATACCTGTCAAAAAACCACTGGATAAGTATTGGATATTTTATGGACAAGTGTCCAAAAATTTGCAATATTTTGAGGAATTAAGGTCAGACGAGACGTTCCTCAAAATCTGTTTTGTAAATCTTCGTAATGTGTGAAAAATATTCAAAATTTTAGTAACATTCTTATTTCAAAACCAGTTTCTAAACGTTTTTAAAAAATCCAAACACTTAAGCATTTGAAATTGGAAGATTATTTTTCTTCGCCAAAGGATTATATAAGAAAAACTACCCCTGATATCTTGCAGAAATGCCTGGTAAGATACCTCAATTTTTTGTGAGTAAACATGTTTAAGTAGCAATACTTCAATGACAAACTATTAGAAAAAATTATCTATTTTTAAGGAACGTCTCATCTGTCCTTAAATGTAATTTTTTGAGAACATTGGAAGTGCATTTTTCGACTCAAATCTTATGATTTAATAAACTCGAAGTAAATAATTCTGTGTGTATTGGAGATTCAAATATTGTGACCAAACAGAGTGCTTATTATTTTTCATGTGTAGTTGTGATACATTACAAAAGAATTTTTTAATCTCTTTTATTTATTGCTTAATATATGTTTTATGCACCTCATATGGGTATTCAGATATCCAGTCAACCAATAGGCAGTTGGATATTTTAATATTCAGCTGATAGCTACTGGGACATTTTAATATTCAACTAGTGTTGATTGAATCGATAAAATATACGTGGACTAATAATAAGGGATGATGTCATAGACGTTTTATAAATGAGCTTCCCAATGTTCATTTACCTGCAAGACATTTGTTTTCTTCTGAAATAAATCCCTCTCCACATCGACATGTCGAATTCAAACAAACATCAGAAAAAAATATGTCTTTGCATTGGATGTAAGGCACAAATGTTCCATTAAATGGATTATCAGCTAAAATTTTATTTAATAGAATAAACGTATTAGGTTTATTATATTATATTACATATTCTTCATATAATATTATAATCGAATTTTAGATACATGTAAATATATATGTTTTGTAAATCATTTTGACTCTCTTTATCAATATTCTATATGAATGTTAAAAAAACCTAATAATTTTTAAACTCGACAGAAACGCATGACTGCTTAAAACTTTCATAGTAAGCAACCAGCCGTCTCCTGGCGGTCGGTCGGTAATAGTTCCTGAATAAAAAAAAAATCACAAATACATAAATAATATCTACAATTCTTTACGCAAGACATTTCTTATAACAATTGTCTATATGTTTTTATTCACGGAAATCCTGCAGGTGTCATAACAGTATTTCACTAGAGTTCACGTCAAATCATAGCTGACGCAAAAGAATACCTGGATCTCCTCTTCCCACTCGGGCAGTTTTATACGAGTCTGGAGCTGATTTTTTTTATGAGATGAAAAACAACATGTAAGTTTCCTGGATTGACCAGATTTATTAGATTTTAGGGCGTGGTGATTTTTCTATACTGTACTTGAGTGGGGAATGGTTAGGTACTGGACTAGATTTTCAAGACCTGCTCGACTTCGATCGAAACAAACTTGCGTGCCTTGCTGGATAGCTATGTATTTTGTGGTAATAAAATCTTGAGAAAGAATTCTTTTTACAAAATCTGAAAAGGAAACTTCTCTGAATTGTTTTGCATTAATTTCATCTACTCAAACTGGCGCATTTTTGGTAAGAATAAATAGAAGAATTAAATACTGTTGTGCAACTTAAACATTTGCTCTGCGACAGAAAATGGCGTTTTGATAGCTTACTAGACGTGTGTGATTGATACACATGTAAACATGTTAAGATAAGCCTCATTTGTTAAAAGACATCCATCAGACTGAAGCCTGAAATACGGAACAGTTAAAATATGCTTATTTTAATGGTTAACTTTGGTAAAAAAAAAATGTTCCAGTTTAGAACTATGAAAAGGCGAAGTGGGATTTTATTTCGTAACGGCACTGTACAAATATTCTCAACAAATTCATGAGTACTTTAAAACCATACATTAAAACTTTCTTTGTATATCTATCAATGGTCAAGTACAACTGGACGCCTTTGCGCTGGGGTCTTTTTTAAAATTCAGCCTAGCATTTTTCTGTTTAAGTCATATGAAACACATGATAAAGTGATTTAACGGTTCAAAATACGATGCAACCCTAGTTTATTATTGTAAATTTCTTAAGATTCCAACAAATAGATATACAAAGTGGTTGAGAAAGCATGCAACCATTTTGATTGATTAAATTTTACTCGTCTTTTAATCAATACCTATAACCAATTTCAAGATTTATTCTCATGAAAATAAAGCTAATATAGCAAATGGATAATGAATTTGAAAAGAAAAAAGAAAATTGTAAAAATTCACTTTGTCATAAAATATGTTGTAAATAGTGTCATTTTTGCTGAATGAATAAATTCATCCAATGCAAGCTTAAGAAAGTTCTCATTATTAGTGTAAAGGGTCTCTTAGTAATGAATGAGGTCTCATTTTTCCAATCATTTTGAGTTTATTTGTTGCTTTGGAGTGTGTTTTAAAAATGTTAACATTTAAATATCCCCAAAAATAAAAGTCAAGGGGGTTAAGTCAGATGAATGTGGTGGCCCAATTTAACATATTTGAAAGATTTGAATGGTCCTCCAAACATTTGTTCTGACAATTCTAAAGTTGAAGATCAAAACATATTTCAGCATCTGATATCAATCGACTTGCTCAATTTTGAGTCATATTTGTCACAAGTTCAATGCTTTTACAGAAGGGTTTATTGTGAGTCTCTAGAACAATGCCTCTTTGTAACATTCTAAATGTTTTCATATGTTCTAATTGTCGTATTATTTTAATTTCGTTGACCACGCATTAACTTTCCAATTAGGTGCAAAATTATACTGTTGTCTACAACTTCCATTTTATGTTAGTCCTTTGAAGTAAGTCCTTTGCATTACTGTTAACCATTTTTTAATTGTCCGTTACATAGATACTGGTGACATGCTTTGATAAAGCAGTATTGAAACTGATGATTGCTTCTTATTAGATTGCACCTTAGGAATAAAATAATATGTTATTTTTGGTAATGTCTAATATGACGTCATAATTGATTTAAATGGTAATTATTTCCTAAAGTTTTGTTAATAATAAAAAAACTAGCCTTTTTAACATAATTATATATAAAACTTTCATATCTTTCTGTTTGCATTTTAATAATGTGAGGATGGTGAGTTAATGGTTGTATGTTTTCTGAAAGAAGGATATGGAGATAACGAAAAGTATTGAATCTCAAAGTCCATAAAACAATGCAAACACGGACCTCCGAAACATCAGAGGTGGGGTCAGGTGCCATGGAGGAGTGAGCATCCCCTGTTGACCCGTCTCACCCGCCGTGTGCCCATTGTCATGATCGTGAAATAACGAAAAAATCCGTCGTCAATTCAGTCTATAAATAATGGACTAACAATTGGTATGAAAAACTTCAGTCAGCATATGACCCAATGATAAATTGTATTTGCTGACAAGGTCATTGTATCGACCATAGAACTTACGAAATGATGACTTTAAACGAGACTGCTGATATTCTTGTTTCATCAACTTGCTTGTCAATAATTTACCTCGTTTTAGAAATTCTTCATACGTAGAGCATGCTCTTGCGTATCGAATCAACTGAGATATATATACACTCCCTATGCAGGTGATGAAGGTATATTGCTGCATAAGTAAGGGAAGTTGACGATAGAGAAGTTAAAGTCGTTACGTTTATCATAATATAACTTGATTGTTAGGTTCTCATTAACGTCTTTTTCAAGAAAATATCCAACTATGAAACAGATGTGTCAGACTCTGTGGTATCTTTTATCTCAAGATCTCCTGGATATATTGTATCGATGTACATGTAGGGATGGAAATTACCATTGTTTATTGACAATACGTCGTCGATATATCTGAAGGTCGAGTTGAAGGCCATAGCAAGTGTTTTCTTTTCACACATAAAATTTTGCATAAAGTCTGCTTCATATGAATACAAAAATAGGTCTGCTTATAACTGAGCGCTATTGGTTACCATGTAAATTCCAATAGAATGAAAAAAAGTTTTGTTACAGTCTTCACATTAAGAAGTGTGAGAATCACAACATATGTAAAATTACGACGGCTGCGGATACTGCCTTTTTATAGGAAATACAATAACCTCTGAAATTAGTCATTTTTGAGATTTTTTTTGCTTAAAATTTATAAATGTGTAAAGTACTGTAATGCTGTCATATTTCAAGAATGGTCCTCCTTATTGTAATATTCTTCCATGGTTTATCACATTCATAAACTCATAATTAATCCAATTTTATAACCTTTTGAAAGCATAAAATGTCGAGGGCACAATGAAACAAAAAAGACCATATTGTACTTTCTTATCTCTTTGGGACGTTCTTTTAATCAATCGAATTACTCTTTGAAAGAAGATAAGATCAGTCGTTAAAAACGAATTTAACTCAAGACATTCAGTGTATCTTTTGTTTAAATTGTTTGACAAAAAATCTTAAAATTAGAGATCAGCTACCTGCAAAACATCCGTTTTCAATTGCCTTGTTTCTCTCTCCACATGTACAAATCCAATCTAAGCAAACACCGGAGTAGGTCTTGTCTCTGCACTGGATATCTGATACACATGCTCCACCAGTAGGAACATTAGCTAAAGAAAAAAAAACATAAAAGCACTATTTTTTAGACAATAGATTTTGTATGAATTAATTTTTCAAATATTCCAAATATTTCTTATTTGGACATGTTGATTGTCAATGGTTAAAGCTGCAAAAAAGAAAAAAAAAGAAAATCATCCATCAAAAGATAATCCCTCTAGTTATTGCATTGAATACATTTTAGACACAAGGTTTTTTTTCTATAAAAGTTTAGTTGTAAGTGCGGCGTGTGATTTTAGCAAACACAAATGGTTACGTTTCGGACTTTGCGAATTACCTCAAAAGAAGATCTCATGAAATATGTACATGAACTAAAGATTCCAAAACATAACATAATAAAATGTAAAATTAAAGAAATTTTTTGTAAGCGTTAATATAATAAAAATTTATGGTGAAAAAAGAAATCTCAAGGAAACAACAGTATCTGATTGTCAAGGAATACAACTTATGTTATGTATGTAATGTTTTATTTTAAACTTTCTTTCCAGAACGTACAAACACAACTTATAAAGCTCTCGACTTGTAATGTTTGAATTGATTTTCGAGCATAACTACTGTTCTTTATGTCCATAATTAACTCATTATGTACTCCTGAAATCGAACAGAACAATTTGTTGTACATGTATTAACAAGCCATCCAACTCAATTTTCAGGCAAGTGCAATTCATGCTCCCTGGCTCCTCTAAGTGTATGTTAAGTGTATGTTAGCTACTTTGTTTATCACTGGTACCACTTTTTAAGATATAAATATACATATATAACATGAAGCATTCATTTCTTTTCTGTGAACATGATATACTAGTTTGATTATGTATATTACTTCATTGTTGCCTTTTTGGGACGTACAGTTATATTTCTACCATAGAACTGCAGTAAGCTAGACTAGGTACTTTTACGTAATAGGTAAATTCTTATTTTTTTTTCTATGCATGTATATGTTTTGATCTGCTCATGTTATAAAATTGCTATTTCAATGTTAATTTACTAACCTGTGCTCCTGTATGAAGATTGTATAATTGTTTTTATAATTAACACGTAGGTAGTATTGTATTGATGATTTTTTCCAAAATCATTTTGTCAGCAGAATGGCTTGCAAATTTTTTTCATGATAAATAAATGACATTCAATTCTTTCACCATCTTATTTTCTATGGGTGTGAAGATAACATCCAAATATCTCTTGGAAATAGTACTATTTTTCATGGACAGACACAATAACGGAGATTAGACATCTATACAATGCAGAAGCTCTTCTTGCATTCCTCCAGGGGTTTAAAAGAGTGAATATAAGATTATGCATTTTTTATTTAGATTAAGACAGCATTGAAGTAAAATATAAGAAGGAAGCAATTCTATGGACATTTACATGTATGGATACTGATGCTTAGGAATTTTGTAAGGCAAAATTTGTCTTTTGTGGTCGTCTTCTTTAGAAACCACTTCATCACTAAACATGCATTCTCATTTTTTATTGTAAATTAACCATGATAACTTCCAATCTTATGTCGAAACGATATATCCCCGAGAGATTGATATTTAAGATACCACAGAGTCTGATTTATTTTACATAATTATCTGGATATTTTACCTGAAAAAGAAGTTAATGATAATCTAACAACTAAGCTCTATGATAAACGTGATGACTATAACTTTTCTATTGTCAAATTCCCTTACTTATGCAGCAATATACCTTCATCACATTCATAGGGAGTCTATATATCTCAGCTGTTTCGATACGCAAGAACATGCGCTTCATATGAACAATTTCTAAATAGAGGTTTATTATTGACAAACAAGTTGAGGAAACAAAACTAGTAGTATTTTCGTTTACCCTTTTATATGTTCTATGGTCGATACAATTACCTTATCAGCAAATAAAATTCATCATTGAGTCAGATACTGACTGACGTTTTTCATATTTATTGTTAGTTCATTATTTATACACTGAATTGACGACGGATTTTCCCGATCATGACAAGGAACACACGGCGGATGTGACCGGTCTGCAAGGAATGCTAACTCTTCCATGGCACCTGATACCACCTCTGATGTTTAGAGGCCTGTTTTTGCTGTGCTTCTATTTTGTATTGTTTTAAGGACTTTTGATCTTGAATACTATTCGTTATCTCTATTTGTTCCATTGAATTCCGCAATGCTACAATACAAATATAAACATTAAAATAACACAATAATGCTGTCATGCACTGTAGTATACATTTTTTTGTGACAGAGAGAAAGAGGATGAGATAGAGATAAAGAGAAAGGAAATTTAACTAGATAATAAGACGGGGGTGAGTGCAAAAAGGATGTGGGTGACAGATAAATAAAGGATGTTAAAAAACTGATTAAAACAGGTGTTGGTTGTAAATATATAACGAATGATTCTGTGTGGACGACAATAAAATTTACTGTTTTGGGTATTTTTGGATGAAGAATGGAGATAACGAAAAGTATTCAATATCAAGTCTATAAAACAATACAAATTAGGAGCAGATCAAACACGGACCTCCAAAACATCAGAGGTGGGATATTCTAATTAAAGATTGTACCTGTCCATATAAGATTTTTTTAAATTTAATACATGTACAAGTATACTGTATAAATGAATACGATATTAAAAATGTCATCTATGATAATTTAAGTTGGTCTGCTTTATAAAGAAAAACAGGTTTATGATACAGTGAGGCCCCGCACACATTATATCCGGAATTACATTATTAAGATACAGAGAAAAAACATAAATACATTTCTGAATATTAGTATATCTTACGTTTATATTTGATACATAATAATAACGTTTGGGGAAAACTGTTAAGTAACATATTAAATAATTAATATACCATCGTAGCAATGTCCATTGATCCTGACATGCTCTGATTTGCAGAAACACACACCAATCCAATCATTTAAGATTAAGTTGCATTCAGCATTAATACCGCAATGGCTATTATTGTTGCAGATGGCACTGGTGTAATCTAAGAAATAAAATATGTGTAGTATCATATTCTTCTATGACATAATTGCAGAAATGGTATTATCGACATTCTATCTCAAAGATTATTGTCTAAATGAAAGAAAATATCGCTAAAACGCTTTTAAAATAATATATTTTTAAAAGTATTCCATATATAAACAAAGATTTATAAATTGAATAATATTGTGCAATCATGTTCCCGCATCGACAAGTATATCCACATGAAAATATAGTCCTAACTTTACAAGTCGGTAAAGTTTGGTAAGTATCATCTAGGGATCTAGAGCCGTATGAAAATGTAAACCTGAATGCAACCGCATCAGTGAAGATCATATGTTAATGTTCAATTTACGCTGGAAATTAATAATATAGGGTTGTAAATATGAAAGTTTGTTTGAAGTCCCTTCCATACTTTTTTACTTATATTAAAGGCATCCAGTCATTATCTAAGGGCTTAGAACTAAAACCCATTGGAAAGGGACCTGGTAATATACAGTCTCATCCGAAGGTGTTTTCCCACGCTTCTTTGACATTATTTCAAATATCGCTTTAATATTTTTATCATCATCACACAATATAACTTTTTTTTTCATATGAGTGAAACCGGTCATGGTAGCCTAGTGGTAGAGCGTTCGCTTCGTGATCGGGAGGCCCGGGTTCGATTCTCGTTCGCGGCGCCGCGTCATACCTAAGACGTAAACAAAGGTAGTGACTGTTCCTTCGCCAAGCGCTCGGCACTAGAAGTGAAAGTCACGGGTCTTTCGGATATGACCTTAAAAACGTAGGTCCCGTGTCACGGTAGGCGTTGGCACGATAAAGAACCCTCACTGCTCAATGGCCCTGAGTGCCGAGTATAGGTCTAAATTTGAAGCCCTTCACCGGCATACGGTGACGTCTCCATATGAGTGAAAAAATCTCAAGAGGAACGTTAAACAATATACAATCAATCAATCAATCATATGAGTGAAAAAATTTCGAGAGGGACGTTTAACAACATACCCTCAATCAATCATTCAATGAATAAGTAACAGTTTCAAGTGTTTATTATCTAAAAAATATCCTTAATAAAAATACATGTAAAAACTGTTACAAATGCCACTTTTAATTCAAAATAAAATTTAAAAGATACATTATCTTTTTTAAAAAATTGAAAAGGCTAAGTACAGATAAGCTTATACAAAAAAAACTTGGGGTCGTAAAAATCTTTTTTTAAAAGAATTTTATTATAACACTAAAACAGTATCTATTGAATATTCCTTACCCAAATTACAATGGCTACAATCCACAAACAGCTTTACAACACTAAATGAACGAAGCGTATTTGATCCGTAAAAACGAAAATAATCATGTGGACAAAATTCTTTCAAAGAAATCCGTCTTTCTTGTTGTTCATACTTCAGAACTAGTTCTGACAGTTTGTGGGGCCAGTTGCTATAGAAACGTCGAAGGTTTGAAATGGAGACATCGCATTGATTAGAGCAATTTCCTAAAATGTAAATTAGGCTACATTTGTGTAGAGTTTATCTCAAATAAAATGATTGTAGTAGTATTTCCTTAAATATTTCCATTTCCAATTGTTTTCTCTATGATAAAGACTACAAAAATCCATCTTTTAATTTCTAGGTTATTCTTGTTGCATGTATATTTCACTATTGAAATACTACTGACAGGTCTAATATCAACCTGCATGTATATGAATAGCATATAAATACACTGAAGAAAAAAAATAGATGGACTGTTTAATTGTTTACTAAGTAATTAGATATGATATATCTTTTTACAAAGAAAATAAATAATGAATTATCTTCGGATCAAAAGCAAGTCGCTAGCGCAACCTTGTCCACTCTCATCGAGACCTCGCGAGGGCAATAAGTCCATTGCCGTACACAGCCTACGAAAGCCCAGAAGGCTCATTCGAGATTCAAGATTCGAAATACGAGATTCAAAATTCGAGATTCGAAATTCGAGTTTCTAGATTCAAGATCCAGATTAACCAATCAAAAGGCTCATTCGAGATTCGAGGTTCGAAATACGAGATTCGAAATTCGAGTTTCGAGATTCAAGATCCAGATTAACCAATCAAAAGCGGGTTCAAGATTTGATTACTTCCCTTTATTATGATTTTACTATCAAGAAATCGTTTAATATATAAATAACAAATAGGCCATTTAATTAAATTACAATGCAAGAAATAGTGTTATATATATTAGAAGGAAATTTAAACAATCATTGGATTTTTGATCAGCAAGATATACTTCAATTTATATTATGGCTTCTTAAATATTAAATAGAATACATATATCAGAAATATATATATTTTTGTATTGTTTACTTTGT
Source organism: Saccostrea glomerata (assembly GCA_003671525.1). Lineage (NCBI taxonomy): Eukaryota > Metazoa > Mollusca > Bivalvia > Ostreida > Ostreidae > Saccostrea > Saccostrea glomerata. The sequence continues at coordinate 26,804 of PRKT01001411.1, forward strand.
TTACGGGGTTGATGACATATAAATAAAGTTATGAATACGTGTCAAGTGTCTAAAGATTAACAATAACTCCACCCCTACCCACCCCGCCTGCCTATTTTTCCAAACACACTGAAAGACTTGAAATATGAAAGACGACGTAGTATTGATAAAAAAAAATCGCGTTCGTTTTCCTGATAGAGGAAATACATAAAAATTAAGTATTCAATTACTAATCTTCATCTAAGGCTTTGATTTCTTGAATTAATTAAAAATTATATCTACAATACAGCTTGGCAATATGAATCAGAATAAATGCGGCATTTATTTTATCTTATATCAAATAGTAGATGAGTCTAAATTAGATGCAGAACTATATAGCGTTATGGTGTTATATTTTAGTCTCTAACCATAGCTTTATGACCAAAGACTAAAATATACTCTTATCAAACCTTATATAACGCTACAGTTTGATTCAGCAGTCAAGTCTCACTGCACAAGTGTACCCTTTATAATTGTAATGAAATATATACCCTTAAATTATTGTGCAGTGTAGATACGACTCATAACATTTCATATCTAATTATAATCAAATGCAACATTCTCCATCAGCAACGATCTGATGAAATAAAATTAGTTGACCTACTTGTTCCGAAAGTCAACGATAAGACCAAATAATATTCCATATATACGTATTTACTACTTTGTTAAATTAGAAAAATAAAATTATATATGTATTTTTCAAAATGTAATCCAAATTTTAATTTTATTTCGTTTTAATACATAAAACATTTTTTCTTGCATTATCATTTTAGCAAATGATACATTTGTTATAAATAAATTCAACAATTTCTTGACAATAAAAACGTAACAAAGGGAAGTAATCAAAAGTTGAACCCGCTTTTGATTGGTTAGTTTGGATCTTGAATTTCGAAACTCGAATTTTGAATCTCGAATTTCGAATCTCGTATTTCGAATCTTGAATCTCGAATGAGCCTTCTGGGCTTTCGTACACAGCCCGTCTGAATCACGCCGAGAAATCGGCACAGTCACATACACTCCGTCATTTGATACAGGCATCGTCCCTTAGTCATTACCAACCGACTCCGTAAGCAACTCAACTTCCTCTGCTATTTTAACATTTACACAAAACGGTTTCCTGGCCAACTCCAGTTTTATCAACTGCAACATTGCATTCAATATGGCGGCGGAGAGGAGACCTAGGACCTATGCACGCGTTTTGCTTACGACAATCTAATTCTAGGTCACATGTTAAATTAAAGTTAACAAGATTGCTTTGATCATAATTTAAAAATTCTTTTGCTGTTTTTTTTTCACAAATATTGATATTTGACTACAGTAACTAAACAATCATCATATTTATTTCGTGATTTTATTTATAATAAAATTTGACGTCATGGGCGAGGCAATGGAAAACAACTTGATTTGCCTCGTGCATTTCAAATCTACTTAATGAGACGGCATTTGATTTATTTTAAAGTTTGTTATTTCAAGTAAAAATGAAAATATAAGGAATCGCTGTCTAGTTAGGAGACTCATCTTCGCTAGCCGAGGGTTTCCGATCCGATACCTACTCTTAACGTGGCAATAATGGTTACAATCCATTGGATTCTTAAATAAATGAACAAAATTTACAGCAGCAGTGAACAATATTTCATCTCATTAACAAATCTAATCCAAGTTAATTCATGCATGAAATAGTGACTTTCTAGTTTTATAATACCTACATCTGTGTGGATTACATCAAATCAAGAGCAGTAGAGAGGTATCGAATCGGAAACCCTTGGCTAAAGAAGATGTAGGAGACTATGCCAGGGACATCAACGATAGCGGGAAAAATGGGATAATTTAAGCATAACGGGCAAATTCTCTCATGTTTCCAACTACCCTAATGTAGATTTTCCAAAGGGTCTGGAAAACTTTTGGAATTTCATGGAATTCCAATTATTTCGATACAAAACTCGAAAAGTGTGTTGAACTTAAGACATTTTTTGGCTTGAAAAGTAGTGGAATTCTTTGAAAAAATGGTAAAATGCGCTGGAAAACTGTGGAAAATTACTTAAATTTTTTTTAAACTGTCGACTCATAGTACAATAACATCGTGATCGAAGTCGGGCTCGATGAACAATATACAATAAAGACTGGGGTTGAGGGCAACATTGATTATGTTAGCCCCCGAGGAAAGAAATATTGCCCGACAGAAGGCAATATTTTCGTTCCGAGGGGGCTAACATAATCAATGTTGCCCAAAAATACAGTTAATAACTGTTTTGTTATATGAAATACAGTACAAAATTAATTTTTGCATTGTGAAGAAACATGGCAAAATGAGACGGAAACAAAATTGTCCGTTTACTTTTATGAAAAATGTATAAATTTTCAAGGTATCAATTAACGTCTGTCTACTCAATCCTAACTGTAATTGTAGTTTATCGTAACACTGCAATTAGTGATGAAGTTTGAGAAAGGGGTTTAGTGTTCATGATGGGCTGCTCCAACACATTCATCAGGTACTGGTCATCGATGTCGTTCAAAAAGTCCAGTTCAAAATTTTCTATAGTATTTTCCATTGCTACTGTTTTCCTGGTTAGAGATAAAACTTTCGATGACATCGCCGTTGACATCTCATGCTTTTTTGTTTCATTCAGAATGGATGCATAGTTTAATTTTCGACTCGGATCGTGGCGTCACATTGTTTATTTGACTTCAACGACGAGCCTATAGTGACGACACATTGTTTTTGGAGTCGTTAAGGTTTAATTACGTAACTTTCTAGAAATCTTCCCATCAAATGAATTTAACAGAAAAGGTGGGAAAATTCTCTATGCATTTTTCCTAGCCAGTCAATAGTACAATGTAAAAAAAAATAGTTGCTGCAGTGCCTGAGATGATTTTCACAGCCCTGGCAGAATAGAAATGTTCGAACGAGGAATCACCTTAATTGACAAATGGACTAAAATCTTTTCTTGGCCCTTATTTGAAGTGTTTCGAAGCTTGGAGATGCAATAGTTCATCATAACAATTCTTAAGTCATCCCTTTATCAATATTAGGATTGAATCGAAGTAATTGGATACACGAAGGGGCACAGAAACCTCACAAAAATTAATATTCTCTGAAATTCCTTTTTTTAGCAGATTTCCATCAAATATAAAACATTTTATTTCAACAAAACGGTGCACAAGCTTGCAATTGCCTTAAAACAAATTCATATATATACATTTGCTGTGTTTTTCTACAAAGCCATCTATGAAATTGATTTGAAAACCATTTTGGCGTATACTCACGCGTAGAAATATACATGGAGAAACGTGCGTTAACGTGACGTCACAATGAGGTTGCAGCAACGTTCGTAAAAATCCAACAATATAGGGCAGCGAGAAATTCAAATATTGAGTATTATTGTTGGTGCTTCCAAACATGTAAAATGTAAATAATGTTTATAAGTTTAGTGTGAATTATTGGTGAGTGAATCACACAGACTTGCACGTAGGCATATTTTTTAATGAAGCGTTAGCGCGCTTCATGAAATATGCCTACGTGACAGGCCTAGGTCTGTGTGATTCACACACCAATAACTCACATAAAACTTAAAAACATTTTTTTAAATATTTCATGCACTTTAATCAGGTGTTTCCTATGTATAAAAATCTTAGATACGTAATCTTGTCCTTTATGTTGTAGAGGAGAGTTTCTTTGGCGCGTACACAGACAGATGGGACAGTTATTTATATATTATAAACACTTTATTATCGATATACTGATTTATCATAACTACAAGATTGTCAGGATGTACTCAACAACTGGAAAATAACCAAATTAATGTAAAAACTAAAAAAGAAATCGTAACGAAAGAAACTATCAATTGACGTAAGACTTTTCAAACAAGGAAAGAGACGTGACGTTGGTAACCCAAATGACACGCTGATTATTTCCCTCACTATAACTTCAAGAAGCTCATTTACTTTTCTAGAAAAGGTTTGTACAATGAAGGAAAAGCACTTTTACTTTTTATAAAGACTACGACAGTTCTTGCGTTTTCAAATATCCAATAATGGAAAGTAGATTAAATATTTTGTAAATATGCATAGTTGAGCTCACAAAAAACACAACTCGCATCACTGATTAGAATCATTATCTTTCCGAAACATTATTATTTACTTTGAAATTTAAAAGTTTGAAAGCCAAAAAAAAAACATAGTTCATTTATTTATCCACGCTTGTTTACAAAGCAACATGTCCCACTTCCATGCTCACTTGGATACTCTTTGCGCCTAGAGCTATCATAGGAGAATTAAAATCTCGAATTTGGTCTCTATCATACTTTTTTTATGCCCCCGTAAACGAAGTTTCGCGGGTATTTAAGAAATAAATGTAATGTTTTTTTTCTTTGATCGATGTATCAAAGAAAAATTTGGACGGAAAACTTCATCAATGCGCGATGAAAAAGTTTTCCATCCAAATTTTTCTTTGATACATTCGATCAAAGAAAAAAATATTGCATTCATTTCTTATCATTTAATTATAATTTTAAATTATTAAAATGAAAGTTTCTTTCACTTTTCTATTAAATTTTTGCCGCATCAAAATCAGTGCGCACGAATACATCACCATAACGTTAACGTTGCTGAAAATTCAAAATGGCTCTAACCATGCTAACGAAAAACGTTCTTAAATATTCGTGTGATTACCAACAGTCTTCGAAATAATTTACAGTTCTTTAACACAAAAAACTTACCTGTTGTGTTATCCCTCTGGGTATATTTTCCCCGGTAAGTTATCTGAGTTCTTAAATGTAAAGGCTTTAGCTTTTCATTTGAATTTCAAGCCGAATATATAAATACGTATCACAACCTGTCAATGCTGTAAAAACTGAAGGAGTCTGCTGCCGATAGTTCAAGATAAAAGAATTCCATCCTCAATTCATGCAGTATCGTTTTTCTTGATAACTCGTTTCCCACGATTGAACAGATTTACGGTTTTCCCCGCTTTGGTAGCATAATAAAACATTTTTATTCAGAGTTCTATTGTTTCATACCAGATATCTCAAAGTCAAACATTTAAGAAAAGTGTGCCGATTAAACGATTTCTTCCCTTCTTTCCCGAAACTGTATTGTCGTCATGCAGACGATTTTAATTTGTTTAGCAAAGGGGGATAATTCAAAATGCAACGAAAGTAGAAAGTAAGTCAGGAACCTAACGGGCAGGTTCCGCAATTGAGAAAAATATTTATTAAAGCAAAGGTATTTGATCATTCCTTCAAAAAGTAACCTGGAAGCGGGGAATATAATGTACCGACTCTCAAAGTAGTTCCGGCTGCTTAGTGCAACCGAACTCTAGATTTTATTGATGCAGTTATCAAAAGAATTTTTTATCCAATCAGAATCATGTATTCTATAGAAATTAAATGATACATTTTTTTTCGCGTCCGTCCGTCTGTCTGTCTAGCTATCTAGCTGTTTGTCTGTTTGTCCGCAAAACTTTAACCCTGTCAATAACTTTTGATTTTGTGGAGCTATGACTTTCATATGTCACATGTGTATTCCTTTGTGACAAAATGTCTTAGGGTACCGATTTTGACCTTTTGAGCTTGACCTTGGAGTTTGACCAACTCTTACTCAAAATTTCCAAACTTTATTTTGGCTTGATCAATAGATACATGTACCGGGATATTTATACCTTATATATGTATTTTTATGGAAAGACCTTTCATTAGATACCAACAACCTTGACCTTTTGACCTTGACCTTGGAGATTTCCGTATTTATGAATAAACTTTAACCTTGGCCATAACTTTTGAACGGTAAGGGAAAGTGATCACATACTTCACATCTGCAGTTCTTGTGAGAAGACCCTTCATTGGATTCCAGGAACTTTGACCCTTTGACATTGACCTTGGAGTTTGAACTACTTTCAAAAATCAAACCTTGACCATAACTTTTAAAGGGTTAGGGGTAGTGCTTTCATACTTTACATATCTAATGCTGTTGACAAGACCTTTCATTTGATAGCAAGACCTTTGATCTTGATCTTGAAGTTAGACCTATATTTCAAAAAAAAATTTACCTTGGCTATAACTTCTGAACGGTTAGGGATAGGGCTTCAATACTTTACATATGTATTTTTTTTGTGCCAAGGCCTTTGATTGGAAACCAATAACCTTGACCTTTAGACCTTGGAGAATTTTGTACTTATGAAAAAACTTTAGCATTGGCCTAATTTCATATTTCAAATAGTATTTCCATTGACAATACCCTACGTTTGGTACCAATATATATTAAATTTGCAAAGGAATGTTTAATATTCGCTATGTTGCCATACAGGGGCATCAGTGTTTCACAAACACATCTTGTTTCCCAAAGTTCGTTTGGTCCTAAAATTGTTCAATGTCAGAGACATTCTGGTTAAGATTTTTTTGGTAGAGAAAATATTTTGGTTTTTTATTCCGTAGGCTGAAAATGTAAGTTACAAAAAGTAATGATTTTGTACATTTTCGGCAGCCTACAATTCAGCATCCAAAATATGACTTGCCTACTGTGTATGTTTAAAATGGGTGAAGAATCCCTTTCGATACATCTAAAGAAAAACAACAATCATCTATGTACCTCTCTCAGGATGAAAATAAAAATTTTGAAATTTTATTCAATATCTACAGGACATTTACAGTAACAATCATCTTCTAAATCATACTAAGGCTACTGCGTAAAAGTAAAAGGAGTTCTTTAAGAATGTTATGGAAAAAAAAGAATTCCAGTCCCCACCCCCGTCTCTCTGGTGAAAATGAAAAATCTCATATCCTTCACTTTGTAAAAAAAATGCTTGTTTTGAAGCGATTTACGATCGGTATCAATTATAAATAACTTGCTTGATATATATCACCATCTTTATTAAAACTATTGACAATTGTACGTAATGTTGCAGAGATGAGGTCTTTAGGTAACGATTCTTTAATAATTGTTTTACAAGTGTAAATCGCCAGTTTACACGTGGACTGCTGATGAAAAGAAATTCTTGCTAACGACAAAAATCATCAGTATCACAACAAATTGAGAATGATTTTAAGACAAGTTTTATGTTGTAGCAACAGAATACCTACACCTTCTTTTGAAAATGCAGGTATACTATATATACAAATACAGGGAAAAAATAACATTATAAGAACTGTTGCATTTTACAAGCATGTGAAGATATTGATGCACTTACCTCCCTGGAGGAATCTCTCTGCCTCCCTTGTCGTAAAATCACAAGCCAGTTTCATGCCCGCAAATTTCATAGGAATGTCCACACATATTTTCCTTCAAAAGGACATATGAAAAAAAACCTTTATTATGTAATAAAAGGTCGAACCAAGGGTGGTAAAATATTTCTTCTTAATACAGTAAATGTAACATGATTGTTCAGAAGTACTTTATTCGCGTGTTTTTTTAAATAAAACAAAATGTTTTTGATATCAAGGTTTATCGTATTGTGATATAAAACAAAATATTATTTTCTTTTTTTCATACATATCCATGCAAAAGCATGCAGAGTGCAAGTTTTTTTTATTTTGAATCTTATTTGTTTATTGGTAGAAGGATATGGAGATAACGAACAGTATTCAATCTCAAAGTCCATTAAACAATATACAAAATAAGAGCAGAGCAAACACGGACCTCCGAAACATCAGAGGTGGGATCAGGTGCCATGGAGGAGTGAGCATCCCCTGACGACCGGTCACACCCGCCGTGTGCTCGTTGTCATGATCAGGAAATAACGGAAGAAATACGTCGTTAATTCAGTGTATAAATAATGGACTAACAATTGGTATGAAAAACGTCAGTCAGCATTTGAGTCAATGATAAATTGCATTTTCTGACAAGGTCATTGTATCGACCATAGAACTTACGAAATGATGACTTTAAACGAGACTGCTGATATTCTTGTTTCATCAACTAGCTTGTCAATAACTTACTTCGTTTAAGAAATTGTTCATACGGAGAGCATGCTCTTGCGTATCGAATCAACTGAGATATATATACTCCGTATGCAGGTGATGAAGGTATATTGCTGCATAAGTAAGGGAAGCTGACGATAGAAAAATTAAAGTCATCACGTTTATCATATAGCTTGGTTGTTAGATTACCATTAGTGTCTTTTTCAAGTAAAATATCCAAATATGAAGCAGATGTGTCGGACTCTGTGGTATCTTTTATCTCAAGCTCACGTGGATATATCGTATCGACGTAGGGATGGAAATTATCATTATTAATTGACAATACGTCGTCGATATATCTAAATGTCGAGTTGAAGGCCACAGCAAGTGTTTTCTTCTTTTCACGCATAAGATTTTGCATAAATTCTGCTTCATATGAATATAAAAATAAGTCTGCTAATAACGGAGCGCAATTTGTACCCATGGTGCTTTGTAAGCACGAAATGTTGAACAGGTCGAGACCACGAGATCTTCTGACGTCAGTTTACATGTAAATTAGCTATCTATTTACTTTACCCACTGATGAATGAGTTGCGATGCATAATGGGCTACTACAAGTACTCTGTTGTGTTGAAAATAAAGGGCAAATTGCATTGTCCCTTGGAAACTCATTTTCAATTCTTTTTTTAAATTTAGGAAAGAGTTTTTACGTGTTTATAGTTTAAGACAGCAGTAAAAGGTGCACAATTATTATTTAATCCATCAACCTAAGCAAACTGTTTTTATGTACATGCAAATGTCAAAGCGTTTGTACAGTATTTGAAGCAACTATTAATCATCTAAAACAACTTCAATATTAAAGCCGCTTGGTCCGATTCTAATCGCCAAAAAATATACTATTCGTTTTTCTTCTTGAAAAATAATTGTCCATAAATAATTTCAACTTTGGTCAAATTATATCCCCAAAGTCTTTTTCTTTTTAAAGATATCAAAATTTGAAAGTTAAAAAAATAATTTTTGTTAGGTCACACAAAAAATAATCATTTGTTTACATTGCGTGGAATTACCTTCGACAAATTAAATTTATCGCTTACATGTATAACTCATATGAAGAACAAACCCGAGCATTTTTTCACAACAAAGTGTGCACGGGCAATATTCTAGCCCTCGTTACTAAACTCCCTTTTAAAAAAAAAATCTTTTAAAATATCTGATTTTCCTTTATTCTGTAAATATGCATATTAATATAAAAATTACTATGGATTATATTCAGTTAATTTCTTAATTTTTAAAAGATATATCATGACTTAGGATTCTACTAATGGAAAAAAATACTCGGGTTTGAATTCTCTTCGTAATTAGATTTAACCGATAAAAGTATTTTTTTCAAATGTGACTTTTCAAAACAGATCTTAACTTCCCGTCAGGAACTGCTGTTTGTCAACAAGGTTTTTGGTCTAAGTTTTCCATGTAAGGATTGTTGTAATAAACTATTTAATCAATCTTATAATTAATTTTTATGCATGTATATTATCTATGTAATGACATACTTTTATTGTTTAAGATAATATGTGCCTGTTTCGGATGAAGCGGCTTTAAATGTGAGTAATGAGCAGTGTCTTTGGTATAGAATCTTTCAATTTTGGATTTATAAAGTGATAAAGAAGCTCTACGGTTTTTCCAGTGACGTAGTAAATTTTGTACAGTAAACCGACGGAAACCATGTGCCGCCATTGAATTGTAAACACGTAGTAGACTGTCACGCTTTGAAATTCATTCACTTGATTGGAGAACGGGTGTGACGAAGACAGCGTCAAATGTTAAAAATTGCATTCCATATAAGGGAATGGTCTCGACCTGATTACAGGAGTTCGCGTACCTATCAATTTTACCGAAATTTTCAGTAAATAAAAAAGATACGTAATACCTTTAACGTGTTATTATTATAAGTAGTGTATTACGTATCTTTTTTATTTACTGAAAATTTCGGTAAAATTGATAGGTACACGAAATCCTGTGACCTGATGAAATTGAAATAATAAGTAAATACATCTAAACTTGATATCATGTTTGTTTATAGCATTATTGACTTTCGGCTTATTATTATTTATAAAGAAATTTCAAAATAACCAATTTCAGATCATAGTTTTGTTTTTTTGGAATTTTACCAATGTGATGATATTTTTCGTCGATAAGATGCTTTGATAATATGATATCATTGCCTGGATCTACTTACAATGGCGCATCGACGGATTTCCACCCGACTCTATTCTGTTTAATCTGTATAATCTCTATAATCTGTTTAGAGTTTAGCGGGAAAACGCATTTACCAAATAACCATTCCCAACGATAAATTGAGATGCATGCTTTTTATATCACTGACAGTTGCTTTTTCGATAAAGAATTTACTTACCTTGTCATTGGTTATTTGCAAAATTATTTTGTTTAAAAAACATTCTGATTGTACACACAGGTACTTTGAAGTTGACACCAAAAGATGCTCGAGTTTCTGAATGACAATATATGTGTGGTTTTGGAGACCAGTCTTCCATCAACCCATGGGAATTCTCATGGGTACTTATTGCGCCCCGTTTTGAACAGACCAATTTTTTTATTTATATCAAGCGAATTTTTCAAATTCTTATACAAAGTAGAATGAACACTGACTATGTATGGAAGATTTAACATGAATTTGTATTTTTCTGGGCCTGCTGTTGTTTTACAACAAGAATGATTTTTTTATGTTGCCACGAAAGCTCACTTAATCTTCATATGTTATCTCTTCTTGTAAGAGGGGGCGATACTTCATTTGAACAAAATTGGATTTCTTACACTCACGGACACCAAGTTTGTATGAAATTGGCTCAATAATGAGTCAAGTGATGATACATGTAAAAGTCAAAAATGTAAAATATTTACAAACGAACAACTAGACATACGCCGGACAAAATATGATTAGAAAGTCGCACTTGATATTTCAGATCTCATGAGCCAAAAACAAAAATCTCCCATCCCACAAAAATATCATTTTGATTTTAGTTTCACAGTTTGTAGAGGAAATTTTACATAAAAATACACACCTTTGTAGAGTATAAGTCCCGACTAAATGAACGAAATGCAGTACAGAAATAACCAGCGGAACTAAAAAGCAAAGGAAGAAAATGAATAAAACGATGTTTAAGAAGAAAATTTAGTCGTAAATCAATGTTCTAGCTGTTATTTTTCAAGAGAGAGAGAGAGAGACTCACGCCATTTGAAAATATCCATGTTTTAAGCTATCTTTTTTTTAAATGATTGCTTGCTTGATAAAATATTTCCTCATTTAAGTATATGTGACAACAATGTACTTGAATCATAAATTTAAGTAAAAAGCTTTAAAGATACTGTTCATCTAATATATGTAGTGGGAATAACAGTAAACAAAAGGAAACGTTCTATTTTTATATTTTGACACTTTTTTTTTATTTATTCTGTATCTTGTTAATTCCTGTTACCCTATCTCAATTATAATTACATGTATTTCTTCTTCCTTGTTCCTCCGCGTTTCTTCTTCCTTGTTCCTCCGCGTTTATCTACATATTCTATTTCAGAATATTAATAAACTTTAAAACCGCTACTGGATTTATGAAATAAGCATTTATTCGTTCCTTGAAAAATCTCATTTATATCTTCATACGCCAATATCTGAATAGAGGTCTGAATGTGAGAAAATTGGAATGAAGAATTTATAAACAGTTTCATTGTTTTTCATATGATATAAACATTGTCGAATTGGTCAATGTGTTTTTACTGATCTTAATTGTTTAAATACGAAAAATATGATTGCTTTCATCTTGTTCATTAAAATTGCGTTTAAACAGTCAAAATGGTACATTATGGAGGACATCCAACTTTTCTTACAATCTATTAATATTTCTTAGTTCTATGATCGATACAATGACTTTGTCAGCAAACACAATTTTACATTGAGTCAAATGCTGACTGACGTTTTCCAACTATTTGTAAGGCCATTTTATCTATTTACGATTTGAATTGTCGATGAATATTTCCGTTATTCCTCAGTCATGCCAAGGAGCAAATGGCGGTTATGACCGGTGGGCAGGGGATGTTCACTCCTACATGACACCTGATAATGAGTCATGTTAATTTTGAATAATAACAATTATACATATGCAAATGTCCAAACACTACAAATCAGATTGGTATGTTTATTCAAACAACTATTCTAGAACTTGTGGAGTAGCTGGCATGTAAATTCTGAAGACAACTATGAACATCTATCGCACCTAACTTGAGTTGATAATGTGCACCTTACAATATTTACTTATCGCTATTCCAGTGTCTGGCATTTATTTTTTGAAAACAATAAAATGTTCTGGTTTTTAGTTCAGGCATTAATGTCACACTTGTTATAGAAAAAAAAATACATTGTGCGGGTTATGCTATTTTCTGCGACATTAATTCCCTTTCTAACAAATTAAACAAAATAAGAAGATAATGGTTTACATTTACATTCTTTGAGAAAATATTTAAAGCAAAATTTAACATGTAAATTTTAACATGTAAAATATTGTATTAAGGACGTATATCGTATTAGTCTGTGCATCACTAATGGAACAACCATTGTTCGTGAAATATATACAGGTGGCTTGCTTAGTGTCCCTCATAGACTGATTAACGGCAATAATCTTCAAAAGAAATTGAGGAAAAAATATTCAATGCATGTAAATACACTGTATGTAAATACACTGTATAATGCATATCAAAGGTATTGGAGGCAAATTTGGGGATTTTTTTATTGTCTTAATAAAAATTTTTCAAACATTTTCGTGGACACAGTGTCTTCGTAGCTCAGCAGAGTCTTTGAGAAAATGTAATTTTTGTTTTGATCAACCTTTTAAAAGCTAGAAGATGTCTCTGTATGCCTTCATTAAATTATTGATAAACAAATTGATGAAACAAAATTATCAGCAGTCTCGTTTTAAGTCATCATTTCGTAAGTTCTATGGTCGATACAATGACTTTGTCAGGAAATATAATTTATCATTGAGTCAAATACTGACAGACTTTTTCATTCTAATTGTTAGTACATTATTTATACACTGAATTGACGACGGATTTTTCCTTTACCGAGCCGTTATTTCCCGATCATGACAAGGAACACACGGCGGGGGTGACCGGTTGACAGGGGATGCTTACTATTCCATATGGCACCTGATTCCATCTCTGATGTTTTGAAGGTCCGTGTTTGCTCTTCTCTTGTTTTGTATTTTTATGGACTTTTGATTTTGAATACTGCTGGAGTGTTGGTAGCAACTTCTCCATGCCCGAGTCTTTTGTCAAACTTCCTACATATACACTATACGCATTGAAATAATGCAAAATTACCTTAAAACCCAAATAATAATAGTCCTTAACCTAGCCGTGCTCTGTTTTGTATTCTTTTATGGACTTTTACTCTTGAATACCGTTCGTCATCTCCATATGATCAATTGCTGACTGACAATTTTCTTACTAATTGTTAGTCCATTATTCATCCACTGAATTGGCGACAGATTTTTCTGTTATTTCCCGATAATGACAAGGAGAACACAGCGGGTGTGACCGGTTAACAGGGAATGTTCACTCCTCCATTGCACCTGATCACACCTCAAATGTTTTGGATGTCAGTGTCTGCTCTGCTCCTATTTTGTATTGTTTAATGGAATTTTGATCTTGAAAACTGTTTGTTGCCATAAGTTTCATTAAGGGGATATTAATTAATATTTGATATTTAATTTCTATGCATCATTGAGTGAAGTGCATTTAAGAAATGTTTCCAAAGTTCTAAATAAGAGGAATATATTGCCGAAAATGTTATCAACAGAGATAGTTTAGAAAGGTTACATTCACCATTTATAGGTTTCTTTTTATGTCTGGGATTGATATTTTTTCTTACATGTTGAAAAAAGAAAAGAGGATGTGAATGGATACTAAATTAAGAAGCATTACTTTGAAAACTAAAGTCTGCTACATGTACTTCTCAATCCCTTTTGGCGCATAACAATTTTTAAACAATATCGCCATCACACTTAATGCAGTTTCAAGCCCTTTTTTCACTTCTACCTCTTCATCCACATACACAATTAACAATAATAATTCTTTTTAAAACAATAGAGTGTTGGAGAAAAAGGTTTCTTTTTATAAACGTGGTCAAAATGTTGCTTAATGTTTATTATCAATCAAAATATATCCATAGCAGATTTTTTTCTGAAAAAAAAAATGAAATAATTTAACATCTACAGCATACTATCTATTAATATTACTGATTTTTTTCATTTTAAACTTCACTGAACCATTTGTACTACCTTGTAAAATAAACGCTTGTAGGAGACCTGCCACAAACACCTTTATCCATAATTGACAATGTTCGAATCCCAACATCCCAGTGTAGCATACTTCCATGTATATTCAATTAATATGCATTTCCTCCGATAATGAAATTAACCATTTTTAACCCCCTGAGCCCTCCATCTTATACATATTAATACATGACACAGAAACAATAAGATATGTTGCACTCTGCCACCACTGTGACTTTATTAATTAACCCAATTTTAATTACATAAAATAATGTAAATCACATTAAATGTTTATGTAATCACAACCTAATAAATATTTGATATACAATTATGAATATTTGATTAGTTACCAAAATAATCTTTTAATCAATATTAATTAATAATTCCCATTAATTTTCCAATTAATGATGCAACTGATTACATAATTTTAAACCAACCTATACCTTGTGGTCTGAAACCGCAATACAAAAACAAAATTATAAAATATAGGTTTATTCATTAAAAATGAAGGTGGAGGGGTGGAGGTGGATAATAATCGTAGAAAAATTTCCAGTGAGTTAATTCTCCGGCGGCCTGCAAGAAAGTGACGACCCACGCTATCTCGAAAGAGACGCACCTTCAGTTTCCCGCGAAATGATTCTATTGGTTCTATCTCGTGGCATTCACATAACTTACCATATAAGAAGATGCTATTGAAATTAAGCTTGAGTACATGTACATAGCAAGAGAGATAACTTCCGCATTTGAGAAAGAAATACATTATCAACATACAGAAAGTATTCTAAGTAACCGTAAAATTCTTTTATTTCAGCTTTGTATGCCACATGTGAATCAGTCAGCATCGAGAACTTTCATCTCTTCCCCAATTTTTGGAAGTGCATTTTAAAGGACAGTCCCACAACACACACACACACACACACACACAAAATCATGCAAAAAAAAAAATCAGAAGCTTTCTCTTTTTGTGTTTGAATCATATTGATGCTTTTAACATAAAATTGTTAAATGATAATGATTATTATAATTTCAGAGCAAAGAAATGATGTGTACATATCTGACAGACAATATCATAAATGTTGCAGGAAAATCATGATGTAGTAAAAAAGCAAGATTTTATTGTTGGATGAGACAATAATTTTTGGCATACATGCAATTATACCGAAAAAAATACGGGGGGGGGGGGG
>PRKT01001411.1:42269-62325 GCA_003671525.1 Saccostrea glomerata
GGGGGGGGGGGGGAATTACGGCTTTCCATACTTTTTTGAATTCATGAAGGCTATTTTTCTTAATTGTACATACTGGCAAAGATTCTAATGTGTAATTCAACATCTAACCTTTATGAAATAAAAGACAAGGAACAGGTACTGTGATCCAACATCTTACGATAGGATTAACCTTTCTTTCCTATAAAATCAAATTTTGGAGTCAAATTTCGAGTTTTGAGGAAAAAATATTGGTTTCTGGCGATTTGAATTCTTGGATGGTAACTGTTTAGTATATATTATACGTTTTTTTTATTTTTCGTGGTGGTCATAAATTCATGTGTCTCTCCATACCTCAAAAACAACAAAAATGACCCCCTCCGCGAAAATAAGTGATTCACAGTATTTATTGCTATTTGTCTTGAAGAATAACCAATAAAGTCAACTAATTTTTACAGTATAAACTTAAGAGAAATAAATAAATCTTTAAGTGTTCTATTAAAGTAAATGGATTATAAACTTAGCCCTTTAAATTATGAAACAATGAACTCCAAGATAACATGGTTTGCATGTACAGGATACTCTTTCATTTAACAAGGTGTATTCTTCTTACAACTAAAATTGTACATTTCGTGATAACAAAATATATGTTTTAGTCATAAAGACTTTTTGAGAGCATCTTGTTAACTTTGTACACCCGTAATTCTTTGTTTTTACGTTCAAAATCTCTAAGCTTCTGTATAAAATGTCAAAACTGAGCAAAATCTGAGTTGCCTTTTATTTTTCAAGTCTTTCTGAACATTAAAATTAAAACTCCTGTTAAAATTTGAAACAAATTACATATATTGACATATAAATTGTATAACACTAAATGTTAGTTATTTGATAAATATACTTAATTTTAGTATGGAATGCTCCTACTAACTAATCAAAGCATAGGTTTCATGGTGGCCATGACAGTTCATCAGAGACGGGTGGCGTAATTCTCCTTGGCACGGGATCCAACCTCTGAAATCTCGCGGTTTGAACCCTTTCCAAAATTTGTATTTATATCTATGATTTTGACATCAACCTCTTTTCTTTTTTTTAACTTATCCCTTTTTAAAATAGAAGGCTATATATTCTGAAAGCTTTTTTTCTCTGATTAAAGATCGAATTGTATCTTTATATCTTATATTTTATTAGAAGCCTGAGAATCATCAGTTTAATAAAATCTACATACGTTAAATAAAACCTTTGTAGTTATAATAAAATAGAGTACGATGCATTTAAGGAAATAAAAATCAGATGAGAGGAGTAATTTCCTTCCTTATAAAAGTTATATATCTTGAAACTTTAAACATTTTGTTTTGTTATCCTTTGTGTTTTGGGTACATTTTATAGCATAATAGATTTGGATATTTAAAACCTGTACATAAAGTCACCTGTAACAATACATTAAGCTGACAAAACTCTCAATTCGTAACTTAATCGACAGCTTTTATCAACGTAAAATATTTTCCGTACTTCATAAGTAATGAAAAAAAGGCAAGTAAATTTTTAACTTAATACACAATTATGCATTTATGTCAAACAATTGTTTCAGAAATGTTCAACGGTAAATTATCTTTAAATTTGGAAATGACAAATCCAATGCAAAAAAGGCACATATGTAATGCATAATAATTTTAAAACATCCACATCTAGAAGTTTATTAATAAAGAAACGTGTCATCCTCTTCACAACTTTGTAAATAAATGCTGGACGTGGTTAGATCCATTCAATGAATGTTTAAAAATATATCCAACAGCAATTTGTTTTACAGTTAAAAGAGAGGACATATTTGCTGATGAAAAGATAATCTCACTAGATGCAGTGCAGACAGAATCATTTTTGGTACAGGGACTACGAATTTTCATCTTTTTCAAATATTTGCCATCATCTGAATCGCCCAATTATTTCCATGATTTATTTCATTTACTCTTTGCTGCTATTCATTTTTGGTTCAATAATTATAGGATTAAACCATTATAGAATTGTGGCTTGATTTTCTCTGTTATTTGTTGTTCCTCAATCTCACCTTCATACAAGCGGATTTCAGCTGTTGTTTACAAAGAATATGTCGTATAGTGTCTCTTAAACCCTGGTTGTACACTAAGATTTGCGATATTACTTGTCAAAACTTGAACACTAACTTTAGATCTTAAGATTGTGCATACCAACATGCTTCTGCCTGTGCCTATACTTAAGAGTATTTACCATCCTTTGGCCTGTATTTTTGAGGAATATATACGTACTACGTTCTCCATCCGATAATGAAATCTTCATTCATGGAGCTCTACATGTTAAGTAGGTAGAATTCAAGTGAGCTATCATTTAAATCTAAATTTACCTGACATTGTCCATTAAGTAAAACGATGCAGCTATTGTTATCACCCCTCACTCGCTGTACAATCAATTGTATTAAGTAATCATAGCAAGAACATAACCATCACCTTAGACAGTTTATTAAGTTAACAATGGAGAACATGTTTAAAGTAGAATAAAATCCTCAAACTGTCCATTCGGACCTCAAACAGATCTTTCTCAAACAGAATGGACAACTTTACAACTTTCCAACAAGTCAAATCATACGACAGTTTATTCAATCAAAAAATAGTGATATGTTTCATCACTGCGATGTGCTGAAGATTTTTCCACATTTGATGGATTGTTAGTAGGATTTCTTTCATCGGTAAAACTATATTCCTTAGATTCCCTTTGTAAAATAATGTCTGAATGATCATACATGTTATCCATTTTGCCAATGTGATCTGCATTATCATCTCGTAGATGATTATAATGATCCCTTTCAGGGTTTGATCCACCACTTTCTTCTTGTTCACTCTTTTTTGCCTGCCAAATACAGCACCGAAGCACAAAAATGTATGAAGCTTTTGATAAAAAGTTTATGGAATGCAGTCATATGGGGTAATAGAGTGCAATTTCTTTTGTATCGGAAGAGGAAGTTTGAAAACAAATTAAATTCTCTTACATTTAATCTCTTCTTAGCAATGTCAATTTAGATAGAAAAATGAAATGATAATAATAAAAAGAACTTATTACCTGTAAACACGTTAAATGATTTTAAGAAAAACTGGGTATTACAACTACATCATCAAATCAATGCTTCAAATTATGACCATGTACTCTTATCCAAACAAACATAATAACCAGGACAGCGAAAGTATCAAATAAATGAATAGCAAATAACTACACCGAGAAACTGAATTTTAAAGGCTCTTGATTATTTTTAATTACCTGTTTAACTTTCTAGTTCTTAATACAGTTATACTATTGAAGTGCAAGAAGTGCAAGAATTTCTGGCTTCATTCTTTTTACAGACCCAAAATGAATGGCAGTTTTTGAGAAATTAAAATCATATTCTAATTTGATTTAATTCAAATAGGAAATAGCGCAGTATTATTTCCATAAATCCAGATAACTAAACTCAACCCCACTCAACTCAGGTTTTACCACAAGCCTGAACCTAAAATTAACAACACTTTGTTGTAAGGAAAATATAAGTTTCAAACATATGAAAATTGAATTATTTGGAAGGAGGGGAATTAGGACAATCGATGGATGCATTGTCCTACGAGTGTTTTCTGCATTTTCGTTTAAACATCATATCATTTTGAAGTCATGCTGATATTTTTTTGTTTAACTTACTTGCAAGTACAAAAAAATCGTTATCTTAGTATGAATCGGAAAAATATATTTATCAAATGTGATCCAATGAAATTGTGTTACTTCTTTCTAAATAGAGAATATCTTGGTTTTTTTAACGGAATCATTATTTGACTTTATGAAGTCATAATATTTAAATTGATTAATGATAAACATTTTTTGGAAAGCTCTTGGTTCTTTAATTGTTTTTGCGGATTTAGTTTATTTGAAGACAATGGTACAAAGGAATAAATTGTAAAGGGCATTTACATTATTTGTGGCCTCTAAAGCGTAAAAAATTGTCATATGATGTATTAGTTGATATTTTCATGATTGTTTTCATAGGACACTCACGCACTTAAACATCCTAAAACACCATCACACACACAAACATAGAGAGAGAGAGAGAGAGAGAGAGAGAGACATACTTTCTTTAAAAAAGCTTGATGTCCCTTAGCCTTTATTGCTAAGAAACAAGCTGCAGAAATTAAAATCCCAAGAGCCATTCCACCAAGTCCTGTTCCAACTAATACAGTTGTATAAGCACTGTACTTTAAAGTACTCTCTGGAGTTAACTTTCCTGTGCAAATATAAAAAAAATTACTCAAAACAAGTACAATGCAGTAACGTCCATCATAGATTCTGCTTCTATTTTTTTCCCATAGATTTACGCACAACATGACCAATACATTTAGGACGACAGGATGTTTTGTTGCCACATGCGCTTTGTACAGTGTTGTACTACCAAGAAAACTAAAAAAAAGATTTTAGATAAACGTAATACTATAATACTACACATTTTGAGTATCTTAATTTGTATTCACCAGAAGACATAAAAAATTTTTCTTTTGGGGTTTTCATAATTGCTTTGTTCCATAACATTTAATATTTGATGTCCTCCACAAATAGGATGTTCCATAAGACTGAATTTATATATTTGGAGATTTAAAATCTTATCTAACGAAGTAAAATCTGGGTAAAGTTTTCTTAAAACTTTGATAAAATATCAATGTTCTTTATCAGAATGAAATACTTTTCATCCATATCAAACATGTCTACTATATAGGCAGAATAACTTTAAGTGCGTGAATTCCTTACCAATATTTTTCAATGGATTTAAAAAAAAAATATGATGATTTGATATTAAAAGCGGAATTAAGGAGTATTTATAGATACATTATATAATATCGTAACTGAAATATTTCACCTGTTTCCAATTTGTTAAGAATAATGGTCTCTGTGACATCTGCTGGTAATGTCTTTGATGAGTCTAAAAGAAAAAAGCGCACAAAACTCAATTAAAAACGTTAATGAAAATAATTTTTTAACTTTAGAGAAGGTAGTACATGTAGCTTACTTATGTTTTAGCTCATTAAGAAAAAGCAAATTTAAACCCTCTATTAAAAAAAAACTTAACAGGATAATTATTACCTGCTTTCGTCAGTTTTTATTTTTGAAATGCAATAAGAAAATATGATTGGTGCAAATTGTATTGTACTCAATTAAAAATATAATGTTTATTTCTCTATTCATTTATTTTAAAGACTTTTATAAAAACAAAAATACTGAAAAAATGAAGTCGTAAAAAGTCTATGATTTCGTTCATTTTAGATTAGGGAATACCACAAGTAATCATTTTAGATTTTCACGATACATAATGTGTTTAAAAAACGCTACATAAAACTACCTGGAGCTTCACACACACCAAATCCAAGTTTGCCTGTCAACTTACAAACTTTCTGACCGCCACATTCCTCTGCTGATGTGCAAATATCAACAAAAGTACCAAACACTGCAAAAGTTAAACTTATTGATTGAAACATATATGATTGGCTATTATACCATTTAAACAAATATGCATTTGAAAATGTAATATGTTTTAGGCATCTTTAGTCTCTTTTTATATATCCTCTAGATCTCCCCTCTCTGTCCAAATATCTGTGTACATATGTAGTAAATTTATAATCGATGTCTATAAACATACCTGAATGCTGGTTATTTCTACATGTTGTTTCCATTTTGATTCTCTTCATATCAACTTCAATCACCTGTTTGCAATTTGGCTTGGTTTGAAATAAAATACTATTGTTTTTGTTTATTTCGAGTTTAAAAAGTACTTCGGAGAGCTGGAACGTCCACCATTCAGTAAGTTGTACGAAGGATATGGAACATGAATGATTACACATACGATCTGCTTTCTCTAATTTTAAGTAGAACAAAATATACTAGTATACATGTTTTATTGGTCTCGGTAAAGATAACATACTATAGTCTGCATGCGCAAAATAAGACAAAGAAAAATAAAGATATGTATGCATTTAATTTTATCTAAAACGCAACAAATGTTAAAATACTTGAAAGAAGACTCTGAAATATATTGTCTTTTTTTTAATTTTCACTTCTTAAAAAGTAACTATGAAATATAAAAATGTTAAAGCTTGACTTAAACGATTTTAAATCAGCAAATTTTCATATACGCACCAGGAATCCAATCGGTTTCTATCTCTTTTAGTTTAAAGCTGCAAATAACAGGACTTTTCCAGAAGCGATATATATCGTCAAAACAGGTTTCCCTTGAAAACATACAGGTACACTGATAAAACATAGATACAAAGCGAAGGAACTACGAAGAATGTTTATGTCGTGTTGTATATAAGCAAATATAGGCGTACAAAAACCTCACTTGTTTTTATCCGGGCTTATCGCTTAAAGAGCAATTGCCGGTGTAAAGACGAATAATGACCCCCATCGAATAATGACCGGGGGTCATTTTTCGACAGCGAAAAATGACCCCCGGTCATTATTCGACGTAGAAAAATGACCCTTTTGCCCGTAGAAAAAGTGTCACTTCCCTAAAAATTTGCAGAACCCACGTGAGGAAAACTGACCCCTGTAGAAAAATGACCCCCTGTAGATAAAAGCTAAAATTTTTAGGGGGCAAAAAAAATTGGATAAAGAAGCATATTGGCCAAAATGCTCACCTGAGCTTATTGGGAATAAACTGATGATATGTTGATCTCATAACATTATACAATTATAGCTATATTTTAAGGTAAATGCAATGATTCAGAATCTAAAGGAGTAAAAGATTTATCAAGCCTTAAGGGTTAGGTAAACATTGTTTTTTGATGGTGGAAATCATCGAACTGACAGAAAAAATCAGCAGTATTATATATTATTATATCCTCCGCTTGAAAAGCGGGAGGGTATATAGTGATTGGGATGTCCGTCCGTCCGTCTGTTACGCTTTGAGGTATCCATCTCTTATCCGCAAATCCTCATATATAAAAAGATGTGTTTGTGAAACAGCTATGCCCCTGTATGGCAACATAGCGAAGATTAAACTTTTCTTAAATGCAATTTAAATATATTGTTACCCAAAGTAGGGTCTTCTCACATGAAATACAACTGCAAAATAGGAAAGCCCTAGCACCACTTGTTCAAAAGTAATGGCTAAGGATAAGTTTTTGAAAGGTAGGTCAAACTCAAAGGTCAAAGTTGATGATTTCTTAAGAAAATGTTTAATGTAACAAGGATTACATATGTGAAGTATGAATACCCTAGCCCTTACCGTTCAAAAGTTATGGCCAAGGTAAAAAAAAATCATAAGTACGGAAAACTCCAAGGTCAAGGTCAAAAGGTCAAGGTTTTTAGTATCCAATGAAAGGTAATGCCAAAAAACTACATATTTGAAGTATGAGAGTACTAGTATCTACCGTTTAAAAGTTATGGCCAAAGTAAAAATTTGGCATTTTTGTGTAAAATGGGATAAACTCCAAGGTAAAGGTCAAAAGGTCAAATTTGGTGGTACCCAAAGTAAGGTCTTGTCACAAGGAATATACATATTAAATATGAAAGTCATAGCTCCAATAAATGAAAAGTTATGGTAAAGGTTAAGGTTTTTGCGGACAAACAAACCGCCAGATAGACAGACGGACATACAGACGAACACGATAAAACTATATACCCCCGAATCTTCGACTACGGGGACATAAAAAGAAATGGTCTTCAATTAACTTTTCATATTAATATACATTATAAAGAAGACGTTACAACAATGAAAATGTTTGTTCTGATTTTCATATTAAATTCTCTGAAAAATATACTCAGAACTGAGTAAAAGGGTGGAGTAAAACAAGAATTAAGGTAGAACCTATGTCGGAAAAGTCTTTGTCACAAGATTTTCAAACTTTTCAAAATGATAAATTAGTACTTGCTTATCAATCAGTTAAGATATCATGATATGTTTCCTTGTTTTTTAATCTAGAACAGGCTGTGAAACTTGGTAGGGTATTTACATACTGCGACTTCACATTTTCAAATATTTTTAGGGGTACTTGTCATAAAGGGAATATGAAAAATCACAAAAATACTTCTTCAAACATCGTCGTTTATAAACTTTTTTAACTGAATAATATTAAACAATATTTTATCAAGAATAATTTCTTTTTTATTCAATTAACATAAAAGATAAGTCCACCATTAAAAAAAAAAGTCAAATGAACTCTATTATTTTTAGTCAATTATTCACCCTATATTTGTAAATATTTTTTAGACGTCTTTGTCACAATGTTTTCAATCTTCAATATGATGAAGAACATAGCCAAATGATTACAAAAAATGATTAAAATATATACCTTTCCCCTCTAACTAATGAAAGATAGGCTATTTACCGATACTCATATTCTTGACCTTTTTGCACTTACACGGGATTTAATAATTAAATGACTGTTTGGGGTTACTTTCAGATTAAATATTTATCAGAAATTGTACTTTTTCTTTAAAAAGATCATATTTAATAGAAAAATTGTAATCAAACACCAAAAATATGAATAGGTAACAAATAATTGTTAAAAGGAATGCACATCATTTCATTATAGATATCACAAAAATGTACACACGATCAAACGATCTACAACACGTACATCTTTGACTTAGACACATTTCATCAAGATATTACACTATATAGCTGGCAACTAAAGATTTCTTACGATTTATGCATTCCTTCAAAATGGTTACATACCATTCAAATTATTACGAAAGTTGTATGTACATTGTAATTTCATTACACTAGATAGTCTTGGGTTTGTCAACTTCAGGTCTAGATCTAGTAAATAAAAGGTGCCTACATATTTTCTCTTATTCCAGAAATATATTGCCATTAAGCATTATAAACCAAAAAATATATGAATTGAATCAAGATTATGTTGGCATGATTGAATTCTGTGAATTTCAAAATGCAGTATTTTCTACCATTTTTATTGAAGCTGTCAAGTACGGGAAAAAGTGGCATTGAATTAATTATGACGTCTTAATGGGTTAGCACAGGTTTAACACATTTACAAGTTATGATGTCATACGAAGTAGGTTCTACGTTAAAAGAAATGTAATGAATACTGTGTGCTAAATCAAAAGTTTATGTCTACATGTATAGTTTTTGCATTAGAATGACTGTGTATTTTACACTAGCCCATAGTTTACAGAGCATATTTTTAGGTCTTATACTTACCCCACCCCCTTTCTTATTTAGGAGGAAGTCGATATTGAACAAAAGCAAAAAAAACCACCCTACCTTTATTTTTCTATAAGAAAGGAATTAAAAATAAGCTAAAAATAATCTACTATTCTACTAATTTTTAACTGTTACTTTGCCACAATACTTTCAAGTATACCTCCACCAACATTTAAAGTATGCTTTAATCATGGCGAAGTAAATTATGATATGATAGTACTTGTGTGAAGGCTTAACTTCATTTCAATATTTTATCTAGAGCCTCTTTCAGAATTATTGAAAGGTATAGAGTTTTATTTATATTTCTGCTTTTCATTTATTATTATTTTTTTTTTTTTGATTTAACGTAATGTTCTTTTTTTTTGGGGGGGGGGGATAAAAATTTCTTCCTCTTTCATTGTCAAATAGGATTTGCCAAACTTAAACAAACTAAAAGTTGAAATGACGGAAAATTTAATTTTTCCTATTAAAGAGTATTTAAACCTGATTTTTGCATGGTTTGATTTCTAAAAACAAGTGGAATATCATTCTTTAAGCAAACATTATAAGGAGGAATATTAAAAAGAAATTTTATTTACTTGACAATTAAAGAATCTATTTTCAAACACAATTTTAGCATTGAAAGATTACGTGAATCTCTTAACTATTTCATACGACTTTTTGTATTTTGCTGGTTACAGAAAATGTAAAAATTAGTTTCGCTGTAAAAAAGATATCAAAGAGTGTATATTTTGTATCACTTTAAAGGGGGTCATTTTTCAATGGGGGTCATTATTTTGTAGGACTAACATATAAAATAATGACCCCCTAGGACCCTTTTTCTACAAAAAATGATTTTTTTTCTACGGGTGGGGGTCACTTTTTGTCGTTGAAAAATGACCCCCCGGTCATTATTCGATGGGGGTCATTATTCGTCTTTACACCGGCTTATGTCATCCTGTTGAAGACAGTAAGTCAACCCCATAGTCGCCATTTTAAAGTTAAGTGCAAAAATATAATTCTTACTCTCAACCGCTTTTGAGATAATACAAACGCTAAATAAAACGAAGATTTATCTATATAAATAAACATGAGTAGTAATGACTTTAAAAACTTCAGTCCTAAGTCAAAGAACATAGTTCATTAGCATTAGGATTTTTGATAATCAGTGTTATCGTAGTTCTCTACACATATGAAGTAAAGCAGGAGAGGGAACCAGATTGGCCTATTTGTTTACATTCAGCTGCGGTACCAGATTAATTCTGATTCTGACAAAATCGATCCGTGGTATTAGGATTGAAAAACTCACTGTCAGTTTCTTATCATTTATATTGATAGTTTTAAAATATTTTTTTCATCAGAATATAAACGCGATTCAAGTACATGTAAGAAATTCATTCTACTCTGTAGATGAGTCCGGCTTTCTGTACTTCTGAGTACTTTGATTGAAGTGGACTATTGGTGTTTAATCGACATTGTTTTTGGAAATTGACTGATGTCACATCGACAAATGTATATAGTGGGGTGTTACATGTAAAGGGTTGATGAATTTTGAAGAGTATTTCTCCTTTCAAAACATTAATTGTTTTCTTTTAAACATTCGGAGTTGCTATGATATCGGCTTAGTCAGGAGTTGAGACAATCTGAGGATATGTGTGATGTTTTTTCACATTTTACATCTGTAAGTCAATAAAGGAACATACCGTATAGTATAATTTTTTTTTCCGGCAAAGTGTTTATAATATTTTGTCAAATAGAATTAGATAAAGATTTCTTTTTGTTTTGATGCTCGGATATTGCTTTATGATGTTGAAAAATCATATAGGAAAAAAATTACCTGATCTGGTTATTGAGGTATTTAAAGAACCCTTGCAAATAAAGATACTTGTGCATTGATTGGTCCTGTAAATGTTATACCAAGTCCTTATCTGGCAAAATTATTAACTGCTAACAAAAGTCACTTTAAATACCGTGCTACAGTTTATTTTAGAAGCGGTGAAACTAAAATGTTGATCCTCAAAATCCCGAATGAAATTTGAGACACAAATTTCAAAAATTCTAAACTTACTACCTTCTACACTTTATAAAGCAATTCTTCACGATTAATTAAAATCTACATTTATTGATACCGTACAACGGGTATTTTTTACGAGCTGCTATTTTTTTCGTTTTGAATGAGTTTTATAAATACATCAAATGAGATTAAAAAAACCTAAAATTTCACAGAAGATAAAAAAAATAACGTCTTGTGTAAATTTTCAACATTGTATGTATGAGAGTCATGCCAGTCAACCATGTACATATACCTAGAGACTATAAATTTGTACTGTTGGTATTTTTGGACACCTTTATATTGATAATTAATTGGGAACAAACAAGTGCATGTAGATCTTCATTAACTTTGCATAAGTTAAACAAACAGCGTCAATTACATGGTTACTCTAGACTATTACAAATCTTAGTATTTTTACATAATTTATGATAACCATTTTATTTTTACAGGTCTTCCAGTAATACTTTTTTTTCTACTTTTTTATGCTTTATGTGCTTCGAATTATGATCTTCAAATTTTTAATACATTGTAATTCTGTCATTTAAATTATTATGAAATGAGTTGTACCTATTTGTTTCCTCTTAAGTCAAGACGAGCATGTGGTGCGCAACTAAAATTACACATAGCAATGTGTATTCAAAAACAGGAATATTAAATAAAGGAAATAATCTAAATAAAGGTAAAGTGCAAATATATAATAATTTAATGAATGGTTATAATGGAAACAGTATTTTTTTTTTATTGCAGGTTGTCAAGACACATTTTTTGTTTGTGAACGTATTCAAAGCGCTAACAATAATTAATATTAAATTGTACATGTACCTTCGATGATTTTAATTTTTGCGAACATGCTCAACTCGTAAAAAAAATAACGCCTATAAATTAATATCACACTCGAACCAAAATGACTAGGGATATTTCCGACGACATGTTCACTGCATAAGGCTTACGGTTGTTGAAACCGGGCAACAGGGGGTGCGTACTCTTTCTAGGCACCTGATTCCCCCTCATGAATTAAGGAACTTTGCATAATGTCGACTACTGATTAAAACTTGATTAGGATAAAAAAAAATCATGAAAGTATAGATACATTTTCATCTAATATTTATATAAATTTTGAACAATGCGGCAAGGAACCTCTTAGTATCGTTCCATTCTATAAAATTACAGAGGAACATGATCAATGACCAAAGAACAATATTGCATTGATGAATGTAAGCCTAAACTAAAAAAATAAACAGATCAATATCTTAATTGAATGAATAAAGTTGTTAAAATTGTTTTCATACTTTGAAATTATTAATTATTATTGTTTGTAATTTACAGTATCAAGTTTATTTATTTTGGCGCTCCCTTGGTACATTTTTGGCGCCAACTTTTGACGTTGTCTTTTAACTATGACGTGATAGCATAGACGTTATCATTTTATTAATCAGTATGCAAAATTCTAGTGAAGAGGTAAGAGTCCAAAGTTTCATGGATTAAATTGCGATCGTTTACATCAAGTTTTTGGAATTAAATTTGCAAAAATTAATAAGCAAAAATATTACATTCAAATTAATTATCCTGTTCATAACTCTGCCTACAAAAAATAACTTGCCTTGTCAAGCAAATCGAATAATGGAAAAGTCCCAGACAAACAACAGTACTTCCCATAGTTAACATTGTGTCAAAATATTGTGTCTGATATCTAACTCTAGAAATGTCATAATATTTTATGTGTTTTTTTGTATTGATTTAAGTGGTCCTTGTTCTATTATTCTATTGTATCTAAAAATACCACAACAGGAATTTCACTTTTCCTGAAAACGTAATTGAAAAGAACAGCTGTATTTTTTTTTAATATTGATAAATTACAGCTTTTTAATTGTATGAAAATAATTAAATATGGCTCTTTTTTAAGCACTGTCATTTAGATTTCAAATATATTTTATTCATATCAATTCTTATCTCTCCAACATACATACACATTTATAAAACATATTAATTGAACTGAAGGCAAGAGTTCCAATTTAATTCGAATGAATGACATGTCCAAGAGTTTGTTCTTGTTTTGAAGTCATTTTTATAAATTTCTTAATCAGGTTAAAAATAAGAATGATTATTGCCATTATGAAGTACATGTAGGCAGTGTAAAGTTATGTTTCAGATTGATGAAAGGAGGATGAACGGAGCATATACAAAGCTCAATTTTAGACTAAGAATGGCTTGAAAGGCAAAGGAACCTCAGGGTAAACTTTTGGGTTGAACTTTTTTCATTCATTCTCCGGTTTTCCAATCTTTCAATTAACTTCATCTTAAATGAGATGTGAAGAAAACATTTCCGATTTTTAATGATAATTTATGAGTAATTTAAGTTCATATAAAGGTACCTGCAACTGGTACATTCCTGCCCCCTTATCCCGGAAGTGAAATTTAAGAATTCGAAATTATTTTTTCCCACGTCTGCCTCATATATCTGTAATAGTCTTGATATCCCGCTGCGATTTATTTTTTCAGTGTATTCATCCTTATAGAGATAAAATTCAACCTTTCCAACAATACCGCCCTTATTTAGATGAGATTTGCTCAGGAAAAACAAAGTTAACCTTATCATCAACTGATTTCCAAAGATGTTCTGGTGAGGAAAATTGAACTTCATGGACACCTCTTTTAGGACTTTTTACAAATTTTGCAAATTGCATATAAGGTAAAACATTTTATAGTATATCATATAGTGGAAAAAATGCCAGCAGAACTATTGCTATTCATTATGCCATGTTCACTAAATAATCGTTGTTTTTTACCTATATTTGCATTCTTTGATGTTGTCAAGAATATCAGAGGAAATCCCGGCTTACATAAGGATGTGGCTTGTTGTCTTCAGTAAAGAAAAACACACGGCTATAAAATTAGTATACATGTACCTGATCATTGTAACTTTTCTCTTATAAATCACAAATAATTTATCAAGTATTTGCCTATTAAACACATTTATCTGGATACGCCGTCGTAACATTCTCTTAATTTTTGTTTTGATGCAGTTGTGACGTCATCAATCAAAAACATTATTGAAACCCTCTGACAAAAATCAATAATTTAATCTTATGATGAAAAAAGGGTGCTTGAATAATGATGATAAGAATGCTAAGCTATGATTTTTTAAAGTTTTTTTCTATTTATTTTTAAGAGCTGAAATCATTCTTGAAAAAGACATACTAATTAAAGAAATTTTGCTATCACCCAAGTGTGAAGAGTCATCCTTCTTTGTACAAATATGCAATAAAAAAAACTTGATAAGAAAAAATAAAAATATGGCAGTTCTCTTCAATTTTTAAAGAAGTTTTATTATACAATTAAATACATTGACCAAAATTAAACGTTTAAAAATTTGAATCAGCATTTTAAAATAGTTCTGAATTCTTTTTTTTCCAAAAGATATTATCAAACACTTAAATTTATTCCTTTTACGAAACATTCCATAAACATACTTCTCAACACGTTATGAAAATGTAGTACAGCCTCTACTACACAAGTTTGAAAGAACAATAATTGCACTCATAGTAGCCGCAGTTGCATCTATAGTCCTATGAATGCTGTTGATGACAACATGTTTATAGTGAGAGAGAGCAGTAGATTTATGCAAATATATAGCAATATATAGCAATCATTAATATTTTGTACTACCTAAAGGTTAATATATTGACTATGAAAGCTTACTGAGTTTATAGGAGTATTAATGGTTATAGTGCCAATTTAAATTTATTTTGTTAATGTTGTGATGAATAACTGATCTTGATGCGTCGTTGATACAGGTTAACTTTATCTACATGAATGGTAAAACACTTCCAGACCCCTTCTGACGACGGATAAGATGCTGTGTAGTGGAAGAAGTCACATCCTACTGTTAAAACCCTTTTTGTGTCAATTGATCCTCGATGGCAAGAATTTCATTTTTTATAAAAATCTAAGAAACAATGTATATACCTCAAATGTTTCAAGTGGTAAAATGTGATGTTATTAGAAATCATTGTCATCATTACGCACTTATTTTCGACTTTGTACATGTATCACGATCTTTATGTAACCTCATTAAATTCTCAGTGTAGTACTTCTGAGCATAATGAGATATTGAACCTGACGTTAGACAGTCTATAAGTTACAGATGATAGTTAATAACATTGTCAAAAAGGTTGATAACATCATGAAACGTTGCGGAGCTTCTAAAAGCTTTCGTTACGAGGTGAAGAATTTGAAAACAACAACAATCAGCATTAAACTTGAGATACTCGTATCATGTTAACTACCGTGCATTGATAAAGTAAAGGTTTCTTTAATCACGGAAATTATTCCTTTTTTCAGTTTGTCTCTTTTTTCCAGTGATACCTCTCAATTTCTGTATAAAATGATGAGCATACGTTTATAAGTAGGTATATTCTCTGTAATAGGCATATGGTAATAGGTATGCATACATGATTCATAACCAATGATACATTATAAAGCCATCAATTATAAAAATTGTCCACCTTTAACTCATTTATATTATTGACACACATATGCAGAATACAAGCATTTATAATTAAAGAAAGTATTTTTGTTTACAGTTTTTTAAACTAAGTTTTCAAAGTTCTACTGATCAATACACCTCTTATATGCTGTACATGGTCATAATCATTCATGTCTGGCCTGTAAGTTCTCTCATGAAGATGGTTGTATGTATCCGAGTCTCCATGCTCGGTCCCTCCAACATTTGTGTATTCTGGTGTGAATATGACTTGTTCCTTGAAAGACATTATGGACGTAAGCAATATTTTATTGAAGGTAAAGACAAACTTTACCTTGATTTTTCCATGAAATTTTAATTTAATGTTAAAATATTGTTTTATAAGATGTACTTGTTAGCAGAGAATTTTTGCTCTGAAATGCATATAAAATAACAAAGTTAAAAAAAAACTGAAAACTAAGTTTTCTTTTCTTTTGAACTTGTACGTGTAAGACAAGCTTTTTTAACATAATTACGTGCACAATTCTACAATAATTTTCACATTTCTCTCTATAAATTTCTGTTATACAAATGGGGGACAACGTATGTATTAAGAGAAATTGCAAATGACTAGATTTATAATATATGTATATATCAAAAAAATATAAACAGAAATATTTTACCCTTGAAAATGAGGCTTCTGCTTCCATGTGGGGAGAAAAATTTACATCATTTTCATAGCTCACATTATTTAAAATCGGTAACTTTTTACACCTGAAAAAAAAAATTTAATCCTTTGAACAAAATCGTGCAGAGAAAATGTGCGAGCATATCAAAAACAAGTATTAAAGTGTTTACAAATAAAAAAAAATTCATTATATACCCCAAACTAAACTTTCTTTAGAGAAACACATGGAAGAAGTTGGATCCTGATTCTTAAAAAGTCTTGGGAAATTAATGTCAAGTATAATTTAAGTATAAACACAAATAGTCTTATCAAAAAAAATAAATGTGCTTTTTGATTCTATGTTATACATGTACATTTGAGATTGCATAATCAATTGATATTAATTATTATCATTACATTCTTGAAAGAGGAACATTAAAATCAAGACCAAAAAAAAATTCATCTTCACTCCTCGTAAACTCTAATTTATAACTTTTTTTCGGAATAAAAAATTTCACTAGCAAAGAAATAATTTTATGATTTAAACTTTCACTGAAAGTAAGGATATTCTGAATGATATCTTAAATATTCAGAAAAAATCAACTCTAGAGACTTTTTATAAATGTATGTTTTTATATATTACAAGCTACATATTTATGTAAACATGCAAGTTAATTATATTGACATACAAGCTACCAATCTTATAAGAAAATATAATTTAAATATGGGTAAATTTACTTACTTACGCCTGCAACTGACATTTTAGATGGAAGATGCAACATAATTATGTAGACATGCAATTTATTTATCATAATGTCAACATGCAAGATAATTATGTCAACATGCGACTTATTCATGTCAACATGCAAGATAATTTTGTCAACATGCGACTTATTTATGTCAACATGCAAGATAATCATGTTTACATGCAAGATATGTAAGTTGATATGCGACTTATTATCTTGCATGTTGACATAAATATTTTGTATGTAAAAATATAACTCGCATGTTGACATAAATAAGTCGCATGTTGACATAAATAAGTCGCATGTTGACATAAATAAGTTGCATGTTAACATAATTATCTTGCATGTGAACAAAAATATCTTGCATGTCTACATAATTATCTCGCATGTTAACATAATTTTCTTGCATGTTTACGTAATTTACTTGCATGTTTACATAAATAAGTTGCATGTTGACATAAATATTTTGCATGTCTTCATAATTATTAAGCATGTTAACATAAGTAAACTATGGTGGCATATTTCTGCCCCTTTTGTGCAAGTTATTTTTCTATCAAAAATGGTGACATGCAAGATAGATATGTTAACATGCAAGATACTTATGTCAAAATGCAACATATATATGTTGACATGCAAAAAAATTTCAATCAAATAAATATTATGAAAATCTTCAAAAATCTCAAATATCGCCCACATGTGACATATTCAACATGCTACATGCTACTTATTTATGTTAACGTGCAAGATAATTATGTTGACATGCAACTTATTTATGTTGACATGCAACTTATTTATGTTAACATGCGACATATTTATGTTAACATGCGACATATTTATGTTAATGTGCAACTTATTTATGTTGACATGCAACTAAGTTATGTTGACATGCGAGATAAATATGCTGACATGCAACGTATTTATGTTGGCAGGCAAGATGAATGTGTTGCAATACAACTGATTTATGTAAACATGTAACATATTTATGTCGACATGCAACTTATAAGTTCCATGTCAACATAGTTATCTCGTATGTCGACATAACCAAGTTGCATGTCAACATAAATAAGTTGCATGTCGACATAAATAAGTTGCATGTTGACATATCTAAGTTGCATGTCAACATAAATAAGTTGCATGTCGACATAAATAAGTTGCATATCAACATAAATAAGTTGCAAGTTAACATATCTAAGTTGCATGTCAATAATATATCTTGCATGTTAACATAAATAAGTAGCATCTAGCATCTTGGATGTCACATGTGGGCAATATTTGAGATTTTTGAAGACTTTTTGTTATTTTTATTTGATTGCAATTTTCTTGCATTTCAACATATATATGTTGCATGTTGACATAGCTATCTTGCATGTCAACATATCTATCTTGGATGTTGACATACTTGATAGAAAAAATAACTTGCACACAAGGGGCAGAAATATGACACCATAGTAAATAATATAATAAATAATTATGTTGCATCTTGCATCTACGATGTCATATACGGGCTTATGTTCGTGATTTTAACCATATTAAAATCATATTTTCATACCAGATTTGTAACTTGCGTGTCAACATAATTATCTTGCATGAAGACATAATTATCGTGCATGTTGACAGAATTTTCTTGCATGCTAACATAATTTATCTTGCATGTAGGGGGCAGAAATATGCCACCATACATTGTAGAACCCAGATGTAATGTAAAAATGGAAAATGATGGGAAATAAAAAAGGAAAACTCTAACCTAAAGCTAATGATCAAACCTTCATAACATTCTTGGAAAATATACATTTTTAAAATATATTGGAATATGTGTATGTCAATATTAAAAAGAGACTAATAACTGTTATACCTAGAGGGTCTACCTCAAAAATCTTAATCTCTATGAACTCCATGGACTGACACCTTCTTGAAATTAATTCCTGAGATACATCCTTATGCAGAAAGAACAGCTGAGGCAAACGTATTATACTTTATTTTTTTAGTAAAATAAATTTCTATCCCGTTCGAATATTTTAAATTTATATTTAAAAGTAATACAGGCTACTCTTTTGGATAAATATCTCACAGGTATTTTCAACTTCACAAAAAAAAACCCTTACAAACAAAGGTGCATTTATTTTTTGAATATTCAACCAAGCCTCTTTTGTTACTCACTAAGATATTGACAGTAGTGAAGGAAACACTTCAAAAGTACTGTGCAACATTATATTCAAGAAGTGGTGTGAATCAGATGTGGATACTCAAAAATTCTTAAGAACTTATGGACAATTTGAAATCACAAGATTTTACCAAAATCAACAGCTTAAAAACTTACGACTTTATACACAGCCATTCCTCACGATAAATTAAAGTCCAGGCTTTTTGATATCATTGACAGCTGGGTTTTTTTTCAATAAGAATGGAACTCGCACATTTACTTACCTGGTCATTGGTCATTTGCAAAATTATTTTTGTTACAATACACTCTGATTGCACACACAAGTACTCTGAAGTTGACATCAAAGAGATGCATCAGTTTCTGATTGACAATATCTATGTGGTTTTTGGAGACCAGGTATTCCAATAATCTATTGGAATTCCAATGGGCACCAATTACGCTCTGTTATAAGCAGGCCTATTTTTTATATTTATATGAAGCAGTTTGTGCAAAATCTTATGCCTGAGAAAAAGAAAACACTTGCTGCGGCCTTCACCTCGACATTTAGATACATCAAAACGTATTATCAATTAATAATGGTAATTTCCATTCCTACGTAGATACGACATACCCTGGTGAGCTTGAGATAAAAGATACCACAGAGTCTGACTGATCTGTTTCATACTTGGATATTTTACTTGAAAAAGGCGTTAATGGTTGTCTAACAACCAAGTTTTAAGATAAACGTGATGACTTTAACTTTTCTATCATCATCTTCCCTTACTTATGCAGCAATATACCTTCACCACCTGCATACGGAGTATATATATCTCA
>PRKT01001411.1:65651-87567 GCA_003671525.1 Saccostrea glomerata
AGGCTTAATCCCCAAACATTTTTTTTGCAAAGATATACACAATATAAGCATTGAAAACTTAGAATTACCTTTATCTTGGTAAGTTCCCCGCACCCACCCACCAGCCAAACCACTTTCAGTTTGCTACCGACGCCTATTTATAGGAAAAATAAAGGGTTTGGCTGGGAGACCTACCCGTCTTCTCTTCATTCTCGATAAGGGAACATGAATTAAAAAGTTTTTTTAAAAAGATGTAATTCATAACAATTAATGCTCTCTTTTTCTTAAGTATAGGTCCAGAATTTTTGTTGATTACATATTTTTTTCAAATTGCGTGAATTGTCTCTATAGTAAAAAATCTTATGTATTTTTAAAAAAAATTAAAGTGCGCTGAGTCGGTGATAATTTAACGCACTTATGAGTTTTCTTTTAAAGTGCGTTGATTTTTTTTTACAATTTAAACGCACTTTGACTTTTTTTTCAAAGTGCGTTCTTTTTTTCAAAGTGCATTGCCACAAACGGTATTGCCCATTTTCAAAATGACGTATCATCTTTGTACATGCATATCCTTGTGAACGACTTGGTCATAGAATTTTCTTAGAATTGACTTACATGGCTGGCATTTTCCATCTTTATAAATATAATCCGCCATACAGACACATACGTGTTCTCTACAGATAGTACTGTTGGTTGTTCCATTGCATTGCTCGTCATATATACAGGTGTCATTAACTATTAATCCACCTAAATAACCATTTGAAATAATAATTGCGTCTTTTAGCATATATATAATTTTTTACAACTTGAAAATGCTTTATTGCACAAGCTTATTAACGTTTATTTTAAATAAAAGACATAATAATATCTCAAAGACAATATTTATTTATAAAGGAATTTATGAAGGCTTTTAAAAAAAAATAGGAAATAATTAATTCTTTAAATCAATAAATTCAAAATAAAAAAAGGAACAAAAAAGCTAATTCTTTCAACTTACTTTTCAAGCAATGACCATCAATTTCTGTAAATCCGTTTATACACGAACAGATAGAAAATGTTCTGTCACACTGTCTGTTGTAACCAGTTTTTATGCATTGAATATCTTCTTCACATAATTCTCCCAGACTTAAATCAACTGTTGAAATGAAAAAAAAAAAAACAATCAAAGGATCAAAATAAGAATAGTTATTATAAATATAATTATGTTTCTTATTTCGTATATTTTTTTTTTTTTGTTATCAGATATTAATTGTTTCCTTTTTGAAGCCAATTAAAAATAACCATTGACAAAATCATTTATTGATAATTACAATTTTATGTCAAAAGCAGTGACAAACTACTAATAAAGAAATTTTTGATTTTTCTTTACCCTCTCTACAGGTGCCATCAACTCGAACTTCGTCTGTTCCATACATGTATAATGAGCACTGTGCATTGTTAGAACAGTCTTTGTTATTTCTACAACTGCCTTAAATGTGTAAAAAAAATGTAATTCTTTAAAACAAGGAATAGATATTCCAAAGAAAATTATCATAGAATATCACCTATCATGTTTTTTCTAATCCCCCAACTTTGCAGTAATGTAGGCATCGTTTTGAATAGGACAATTTAGGGTTTAATTGCATCTTAAGAAAGAAAGGGGAAAAATCTGTTAATTTTACAATCAAACAGCTATAGGTTTTGATTTATTATCAATTGATTTTTTTTGTATATTGCAAAATCATATCATGGCAATAAGTATTATCTTATTTTTGATAATAATAATAATAATAATAATAAACAGGTTCAATACATAGTAATGAAGGTGTGCCCGATTTAGATTACCATTCTTAATTCTTTCTTGATGTTAATCTGATATCAAATGTTTTTTTTTTTTAAATTCAACGTTTTAATCAATGATAAACCTATAGCTGCAACACTGTAGCTCTCCGGAAATAATAATATATTGACAGACTGGAAAGCTACATTTACATCCATTGAAAAGAAAAGTGTATACTTATTGCGCACAAAAATGCGTCGTTTCTCGATTTATTTCGCCATGATTCACAAATTGCCTTCCAAAAATGTTACTTGCAATACGTTCATGAATCATTCTTTTACTACTCAACAAAACATGCCTTATGACCGTTGTAAATAACCCTCGTGGGTCTGACATTGAGACAATTGTAAATGTTTCCTCTCTACACTGCAATTTGTGCCGCAAGATAATTCGGTCCATCGCTCTTCGACCAAAAATCGAATGCGAAAATAGTTAACTTTATATAATCTAGGGATATTTCACAAAAGAGGTTTTGTACAGCTGAAATAAGGCTTTGGAAAAAATAATCCAAAATCGAATGCAACGTTTTTGGGGCATTCATTATACTTTTTTCTATGAGTGACACTGTAGCTCTCTGGTCGTCCATACAATTTTTTAAGACCATGCAGTGAGGTACAAATCTTTATTTTTGATAATCAAAAATGTATGCATGTGGGTGTAATTTGTTACCAAATTTTTTATATTATTTTTTGAAATGTATTATCCTAAGATATCATGAAAGGAAGGCAACATACGTATAAGGTATTATTTATTTTTTCTTCAATAATATTTCCAGGAAATACAGAGAAAAATTAAATGCACCTTACCATGGATCTCCCTGTTTAACTTTATGAAAAATGTTTCAAATGTACGATCCTGAGCATTGGCACAAGTAGTTTGTTTCCAAGTTGTAAATGGCATATCTTTATTCTTGTTAAAAGTTTCTAGTTTTGCAAAACCAAAATCAAATTTCATCGAATCTTTTCCGGCATCATCGTACTTGAAAGAAACTTCAGAAACTTCATTCGAGTCACATAATACAAAGTTCGATGTATCTAAAATGGTAAAATGACATTCACTGGATACAATTTTCAACCCAACTCTATAGATCAATACCCTTACATGAAAAAAGGATCATTTATGTTTAAAAGCGAGTGTTTATTAAGATATTAAGATACAAAAATTATTTCTGTGAAAAAGGTTAACATACGATGAAAAACCCAAAAATACAAATCCGTAAACAGTACATCAACACATGGTCAGGGCAAATACAAAGTTCGGAGCAGTTGTCCATTTGAAGAAAAAATTGACTCCTGACCATTGACCATTTATTTCGTTCATGAAAAATACATATCATGAATTCTCTTTAAACAATTTAAGAATTTAAACACGTTGCTCATGCTTTCAATATAATGAAATTAAAGAGAGTAAATTATTATATTTTTTTTTAAATATTAACGAACATAATCTTCCCCTCTAATATGAAACCCAACATTGTAGAAAAAAATGAGGTATGTGCGGGATACATTTCAGGCAAGCATATCCATTATTTTCTTCAAAAATCCTTGGACAATTCAGTGGTAAATAATGGTTTAGCACACTAATAAAAAAAAAAGCCAGTCAGGATTTGACTTAATGATAAATTTACACTCTGAATTAACGACTGATTTTCCCGTTATTTCCAGAGATTTGTGCGCTCTTTTCCTATTTTGTATTGTTTATTTGTCATCTCTCGAGAGGTGACACATTAAGTTTAATTTTCGGATTTGAAGTCCCAGCGTAAGCTGTCATTAATCAACCGGTAATCCTCGGCTAACATCCCTACTCTCCTTACAAAAAGTGCGAGACACAAGCCATCCAAAAAGCGATTCAGGTTTCTAAATAAAGACTAGAATAAAGAATTGAATAAAAGGGACATTCTTCATAACATCACGTCAAAAACCTTTTGTTTACAGGACACGAGTCCTGTTGTTGTCAGTGTTTGCATATTTACAGGGAGTGTTCAGTTTGTTTAGGATGTGCACATCACTGAACAAGGCCTGACAATTTTGTTGAGTTATTTTCGCGCTCTCATATAAATTTTTATACTCTGAATATACCTTAATGTGGTTTTCCTATTTTTCCTAGATGCACAACAGCCTATTTGCTTTTCTTAAATATTATTAGTAAAGTTTACTTTGCGAAATTGCAAGGATATTGTGTTAATCAAATGCACCTCGAACGTTGTAGATTTCATAATTTCATAATTTCCAGAAAAAAGAGGTTTCTAAACACGATTTAAATACTTGATATAGCTGAGAAACAAAATGTTACATTCCACAATTTATTCTGTAACATCAATGAAGCCAAAGAGATGACAATTCAGGCTTTCTAGAAATCCAAACATGTTGGCTTGTGAGCTTGAATACTGTTCTTTATCTCCAAATATTTCCTTGTATTTGCTGATTAGGTCTTTGTATCGACGTGCCACAGAACTTACGAAATAATGACTTTAAACGAGAAAAGCGGGAAAGGCATTTTATTCCATACATGCCGTTGTGTAAATTTTAATTAAAAAACAGTATTTACTTGTTAACCATTCCTTTATCTTTCCTAGCGTACTTTTGCAAACTAAATCTTCTGTGTTGAGGAATTCCGCTGCGTCACCCAGACAAATATAACTGTAACGAATAATTTGCGAATTTGACAAAAACAGAATTGTATTTTGTAGTCAGTAATAAGTCATGAGAATCTAGCGTATTATAACAATTAAATACAATTTTCAAAAAAACTTATTAAGAAATAATCAAAATCTTACGTTTTGAATTCATAGTTATAGACTCCAGTGATTGATACGAGAAGATGCAGCAGTCTAAGCCAACAATCTGTTTAAAGTTATTGTAAAAAGTTTCTAATATTACAATGGTTTAAACTTTTTGCATTTTGATGAGGGTCTCTTCAATGTATCATTAGGTATAAATAACATTCTTATGAATAAACATCACACGAAAACACTTTTTTATCATTATTTCTTTATGCAGAAATAAATGCTCTATTTATCTTCTTTAAAGGGATATAATTAAAGTATATTAAAGCACCTAAAGTACAACTCTATGGTCACACAACGGACATCAAATCTTAAAATTATTCATTATTTGTTTATATTTAGTTGTATCTTACATCAGACGATAGACCGACAAGGGAAATTTAGTCCCAACTCAGTGAGTTGGTAAAACATCTTGTTTATATAGAAATAATCATTCTTATAATTTAATTCACAAGAACTGCGAATTTATTTCTGCTGTTCGCAAATAACCGTAAGCTTACTTTATCTGATTAAAAGAGTTCAAGTTTAAATTGGGAAATTCTTGAAATTCATTTGTCAGCATTAAATATTCTAAATATTTTATAACAATATAATTGATTGGTTGGATATTGTTTAACGTCCTTCTTGAGAATTTTTCACTCATTTGGAGACGTCACCGTATGCCGGTGAAGGGCTTCAAATTTAGACCTATACTCGGAACTCAGGGCACTTGATCAGTGAGGTTTCTTTATCGTGCCAGTGCCTACCATGACACGGGACCTACGTTTTAAAGGTCATATCCGAAAGACCCGTGACTTTCACTTCTGATGCCGAGCGCTTGGCAAAGGAACAGTCGCTACCTATTTTTACGTCTTAGATTTGACGCGGCGCCGAGAACGACAATCGAACCCGGGTCACGAAGCGAACGCTCTACCACTAGGCTACCGTGAACGGTCAATATATTTGAAGAGTGATATGGAAAAATGCAACCACTGAAAAACAAACGTTGAAAGCATTTTTTTTCAATGGCAACAACACGTGGGCCTTCGACTTTTAAACAGTGAATACAGATCCCCATAAACATATTCAAAGTCAAGAATATTTTTTTTAATTTTGTACATTTCTTTTTATAAATTAGCGAGATTTCTTACCTCTTATATGTCGACTCCACATATCCTTAAGCTTGTATATTTTAAAAGAAAACCCCAGAATCTGTACATATTTTTTTTTCATTTTTGGATGATTTATGAAGCAGTGTACATGTATAGACTATGAAGGCCAACTAACAACTTAATATGGTATGTGACGTCGGTTTTCCCACCCTAAACTTTCGTTTTTATGAAGTTGTTTTCCGCTATCACGTATTATTTAACGTTCATATTTCCCGTCTTAATCAAAATTCAAGAAGATGCTTCGAACACGATGAAAATTTTCAGCGTGCAGACTACTTTCATATACATTTAAGTTGATGTTGAAGATTTTTAACAACGTCGATTAAAGGCAACATTTCTTTAGTTTTGAGTTTAATTTGTTTAAATGACCTTATTTACAATTAGAAACTTGTCATGGGTCGTATCCTGGTTGACTTGTTTCATTTTAATTGCAAGGCCTTTATTTCGCAGAAAAACAACTTTTTAAAACTGAATTTTTCTTAATATTTTTCTTGATAAAGCTGAATCATTATCAATAATCAAAATTACTTATTAAAAATCATAGTATAATCTATTTTAAATTACTGTATTAAGTTTGGTCCCATCAATGAACAATTACGTGATAAATGCATGCATAGTATGTATACTGAATGGAGGTCACAAACAAATTTCAATATCGCAAGGGCATACCTTAGTTGAAAATGAAATTTCAAGCCATCATTTGTTTCTGCATATACCTTGTACTTTCTAAAAAGTGGTGATACTTTAAATACTAGTAAATTTGCTGTTATTTATTTAAATTTCATGTAAATAGACTCATGTCGAAATATATCTGACCTTGACCAAGTATTTTGTGTACTTTTAAAGTCATGCTCTCGATTCAAAGCAGTGCTCAGCACTTTGAAAGTTAAGGAAAAATATCAATATGCAAAAATGGTAAAGATCTATTAAATGTATACCCTTGCGAAAAGGCAAATTAGTTAGAGCTATCGATGTTAAATATGCGAAACATGTACCAAAACACATTTAAATTTATTAAATAAGTTCTCTCGATATTTTTTTTAATTGAATAATCACAATAAACAGAGAATTTACAATTGTATCAATAGCCTACTGGTATCTCAAATCTGAAAATAAATTAATATATTGTTATTATTATAATGAAATGCATTTTTCACTATAAAAAAATACTTGATCTTTTTTTCACAGCACATAAAATACGTCACTTTTACCAAAACGATGTCATCTCGACAAGTTCGTTGCGATCACCGATTTGTATACTGTATGGAACTTATTGAACAGCTATTTTTAATGTATTGACAGTTTTTTTGTTGTTGTTTACTTATACAGCTTAACGTTGAAAATTATTTCATTTTCTTGTATTATGAGACATATCTATATTTCTGTGATATCAAAGTAAACATTTCCCGTAAAAAGTACGCCACGCCGCCTTTTGAGGCCTTAACAATGCTGCGTTGTATACCAAATCTCATTAAAGAATGTCCTATCTACCTGATCAATGCTCTCGACGGTTTGTGATTGGTCAACAGGAAATGTTTTCCGTCTAGGCACCCGATCCCAAACTTATAATTTTGGGATTTCCATGTTACGAGGACTGTTCAATAAAAATGCCATCGGTGCTCAGAAGGAAACAAAAAAAAAAAAAACAAAAAAAAACGTAAAACACATTTTTGAATATTATACTTTCATGTAAATTAGTTTAATCTGATTGGTCAGGAAACATTTGTTAAAAACACTATAACCCGCTGAATAATGAAGCCACGCCGTCCAGAGTAGCAACAGTCTACATTGCTTGACGACGGGTGATATTCCAAAAAATAGCGACTGCGCTGAATTTATGAGCGCACGGTTTAATGTTATGTGTATTTGTATAAAACATTTAGAATAATATAATAAATATTGCATGTAGTTGAGTGAAACATTGAAAATTTTCACTCCTCGAAAACCATTGTCAACATCGGCTGCGTCTAGGTTGACAATGGTTTTCTTGAGATGAAAATTTTCAATGTTACGCTCAACTACATTCAATATTCATATAGTATTGCAATACGTATACTAAAATATGACAGATCCTATGATTTCCTGTACTTGTTTTTCTTTGAATTTTTGTTTAACTTTGGAAAATGAAACGGGTCAAAGGTTGATAGATCCGGCGAATATTT
Source organism: Saccostrea glomerata (assembly GCA_003671525.1). Taxonomy (NCBI): domain Eukaryota; kingdom Metazoa; phylum Mollusca; class Bivalvia; order Ostreida; family Ostreidae; genus Saccostrea; species Saccostrea glomerata. The sequence continues at coordinate 73,545 of PRKT01001411.1, forward strand.
CTGGTGTGACATAACATAAACTTTCTGGTTTCTGGGTTAACTGGGTTCTTACGCCATCATGATGAAATTTAATGGATTTGATTCCTGACTCTGGTTCCTTTCTCTCATTAACCTTTCGATTTTTTGCAAAAAGTTTGCTTTCTAGATTCCTCTAGAATATGAACTGACTCCCTGAATAAGAATTTGAACAACAATACGACTAATATTTAAACAAAAAATAGCATATAAATCTGGTAGTGTGCTCTTGCCATTCTTTGCTCTCTTCAGACTTTTGCTGTTTTGTCAAGTGCATCTTATTGTCAATTTGTTTGCATTTCAGACAATCATGGATAAGTATACAATGTTTTATTTATGAAAAAATTGTTTAAATATTCTTACATGCTGTTGTTTTCACTCATTTTTCGAAACATAGGTGATCTTTGAGTATTCAGCTTAATTACTGTCAAATGTTTCATTTATATATATATTGTGAACTACCCCCAAAAATAATGCATATCAAATTTGCGTAGCGTCGTAGAGTCAATCAAACATAATCAGTGATAATTTGTTGAATTTTTGCAAACATTACATTGGTTGTTGGAAGTTCTTGTCGCCAAAGACGGTACACATTTTTGATGTATCATTTTTGTTCATTAAAATCAACCTGCTCATGTGTGTATGAAATACGCATTGGTTGCTGTAAATGTCAGATATTTCAGTTAATATTTCTTGGGGATTCTTAACAAGTTTAAATGCAGCTCTAATGAAGCGTTTAATTTCACTCTAGTCTAGTTCACTGATTCTTTATCAATCATTATAAATGCAGTGTGTCGAAAAGCCCTTGTTTTCCAGCTTCCCACAATGAAATTATGTCATAAAAAGTGGCCAGATAAACTGTTTTAAATTCATTAAACATTCAAATATGAGAGAAAAGTCAAGCTTAATGTCATATAATATCTATATATGATGTATGTCATCGAGCTCATGATATTATTTATTGAACAGTCCTAAAAGGAATATTTTCACAGTCTTGCATTGTCTGTGCACGGTTTTTATGAGATGGAAAACTGTTATCATTGTTCATGTTATTCTTTAAAAACAATCGGTTTCTAAACAAAGTATTCGGCCATTCCTTTCATACTGAATTCATTATTTTATTTCCAAAAAATCCCCTTTCCTTTATCCTATCCGTAATCTAAGCTATTTTAAGGAAAATTTAGGTATATATTTTTATTCTTTCCAAGGATAGAAATTGCCTTATAATGTGTAGTGTAATGAGCTTTGTAAGATAAAAAGATATAAATTTTCTTTATAATATGTTCTCAATATTTCTCGATAATCTTTCATACATTATGTTTCATTATATTTTTTGTAATATATTTGCTGAAGACTAAGCATTTTAGGATAATTTTTTCTCTACATATATTATATATTTTTTATTTGTTTTGATAATATCAATTCAAATTTTTTTTTCATCAAATTTATAGCAGATTTGTTCTTGAATTTTAAGTCTGTCCAAATTACATTTTATACATACATATACATATATCTGCAATGGAATGACTAATAGCAAAAAGGGGAAGGAATTCTGTACATTAGGTACAAAATGCAAGATTAACGCAGGTACGCCAATTTATCATTGAAAAAGTTTTAAAACTGCAAACTAGAAAATTATAAGATCACAAAGAACATCATTTTTGTCTTCGGTGTTTTGTGATGTGTGTGTGGGTGTGTAAGGGTGTGTGTGGGTGAGAGAGAGAGAGAGAGAGAGAGAGAGAGAGAGAGAGAGAGAGAGAGAGAGAGAGAGAGAGAGATAAATACTCTTACCAAGAGAACTTCCTGTCATTGTAATAAAATGCCGAGAACTGATGTGAACACAAATAATTTTAATGGGATTTAAAATGTTTCCTTGTTTAATGCATATCGATTTGATAAATTGAGTTCCTCATTACTAAGATTATATATTTGTAAAGTATTTTAAAACATTAAAAATAGTGAGGAGAAATACTCTATTCCTTTGATTAGATATGTGACAAAACATAAAATATTTAATATTTTGTTTTCAACTAATATAAAGGATGTTTTACTTTCTGTTTTCCACTTTTGTATCAGTAATGATTCTTTTGTATGAAGTGTCTGTATGACATGTATGAGCATGGATTATCTAGATCAACAAGGAATCATTCATAAAATGACAGAATGCTTTCCTTAACATTTAACATCTACGGCGTACGAAGATTCAACTTAATGCGCGACACGAAGGGTAACACTTTTTTGTTACAAATAATGTGATAAAAATGATTACAAAGTCAACTGCAGATTGAATGAAGCTAGATTAAGAGACGCCATACACTGTAAAAAATAAGTGTTTAAGAAATAAACACCAAATTGCAATAGATAATAAACACTTTAACACGTTGAAGATTTAAACACCTCGTGAAGTGTTTAAGAAATAAACACGTTAGAATGTTTAAATTCTAAACACACGGGGTTTAATATTTAAATATTTCTTTTTCATTCTGTTTAAATATTAAACACTTCAAAAACACAAAATGTTTAAATATTAAACACTGAATTAATACATAGTGTTTACTAGATAAACACCGTGAATGTTTAATATGTAAGCATTTCATGTTTAAATAATAAACGTGTTCAACCTAAACATCCAAACACTTAAACATGTTTATTTGATGCAACAGATAATAATCACTTAAACATGTTTATACATCAATTTTCAAACACTTCAACATGTTTATTTTACCAAATAAATAAACACTTAAACATGTTTATATGTTTTCAACATTTTATTTGAAACAAACATAAAACAGTACAAAACACACAATTTGGTTGATAATGAACATGTTATACATAATTTTTTTTTTAATTGATAAATGATTTAATGTTGATTTGAGGGTTTAAACTTAATAAACAATTATAACATTAAACAACACATTTATTAACACATGGATACAATTAAATTAAAGTTAAAAAATAGAATTATCAAAAGAAATTAGCACAAACATGTAAAACCTGCATGTGTAAACTTAAATCCAATAAATTGATTTCGGGATGGAGTGTCTTTGAAATATTATGTTATAACTGATGAACGTCCCTGCAAATTAATTAAATATCAAGACTACAATATTTTATGTCTATGTCAGCGCATGGCCGCATTGCACTCAGACGATTACTAAGTATAGGAGAAAACCCTGCATTTCAAAAATGAAAAACATTTTAGATCTCTAATCATGTATTTAGCGTTCTTTTTAAAAAAAGATTTAACATAAAGAAATGTATAAATACCTCCTATTTCATTGCTGGATATGGTGTTTGTCAGTATATGCGTGATTCTACATCTTCTGCGTTCAAATGCCATGTTATGACATAATCAACTGCGTCATTTTCTATCATAACGTATTAAACACTGGTGTTTAATTTGCAATTTCTATATAAATACCATGTGTTTAATTTATAAATATATATAATTAAGAAATGAACACCAATGTTAAACACCGGTGATTAAAATATTAATACAATTATAGAAATCATCATAATATTGGTTTTTATTTCCCTTTTAGAAGTTTGTGAAAATTTGAAATTTTGGTACAAAATTACTACTAATTAATGCTAATTGTAATTGCTTTTGGTATGATCTAAAGTCAACATATTGCCTTGCGATTCATATTTTTTGTTTGTGTCGAAAAATGTCTACCATTATGTGCGGAATTGCTTCATAAATTAAGATATTGTAAAAATGGTGAATTCCTACAGCAAATACTGAGAGGCAACACCTAATTTATTTTTTAATTTGATGCATATGAACATTACGTGTTTAAGACGGATGATTAAACACCCTACTTATTGAACATCAGTTTAAATATCAGTGTTTACATATAAAACACTAATGTTTGTATTTAAACACACTATGTTTAATTGTAAAACACGGCTGTCTAAAAATAAAACACAAGTTAAACATCATTTTTAGCCGGGCTTATTGCTCAAAGAGCAATTGCCGGCTTATGGGATCCTGTTCAATGCAGGATGTTGACCCCATAGTCGCCATTTTAAAGTAACGTCCAAAAATATAGTTCTTACTCTCAACCGCTTTTGAGATAATAAAAACGCTAAATAAAGCAACAAAAATAAAACGAAGTTTTATCTATATAAAGTAAACATTAGTAGTAATGACTTTGAAAACTTCATAAGTCAAAGAACATAGTTCAATAGCGTAAGGATTTTTGATAATCAGTGTTACCGTAGTTCTCTACACATACGAGGTAAAGCAGGAGATGGAACCAGACTGGCCTGTTTGTTTACATTCAGCTGCGGTACTAGATAAATTCTGATTCTGACAAAATCGGACCGTGGTATTAGGATTGAAAAACTCACTGTCAGTGTCTTATCATTTATATTAATAGTTTTAAAATATTTTTTTCATCAGAATATAAACGTGATTCATGTAAGAAATCCATTCTACTCTGTAAATGAGCCCGGCTCTCTGTACTTCTGAGTACTTTGATTTACAGTGTAGACATCCTTTCCTTAAATCGTGAATATTTGAAAAATTAAATATCATACGTGTACATGGCAATTAAAAATAATTTTTCCCCAAAATAGCAATAAAATCTGGAGGTTAGCTACAGATAAAAATTTTGAAGATATTATTTACTGGAAACAACATTGATTACTAATGTCATGTAGAGAGTAAAAATATTTATACCCTGGGTGTTTCTGCATATATTGGGTGATAACAGTTATGGAAATCACAATAAATATAAAAGAAAAAACTTTTTTGAAAAAAAAACCAGTATTCTAAAATTTGTCATTCGAACCGTTGCATTACCATTTTTTTTGTTATAGTACTTAATAGAAAAAGAGGGTACCTATACGTAAGGTACCTCAGTAAAATTTTCTGGAGCATTTCATGTAAAGACAAAAAATATTAGTGGACCAGGGCCATATTCCGAATTCCTTTTTATAGAATGTAATATTTTTCAAGAGGAATCGACATATTTTCGCGATGATGTAGCCTTTTCATTTAAACTTTGAGAAAGACGTATTGAAGTTTTAGAAATAAATCTTCAAGATCCGGATCGGAGCGACAAGTGAATGCACCTCTAAATAAATTTAATCGCTAAAATTGACTGGCGTTATAAAGAACTGCCTGGTGCAAACAATGAGGAAAAAGGAAAGTAAAGAATATTACCGCTTTGAAAAAATCATTTTGAACAAACAGATATATTTGGAAAAAAAACCCAGACTGAATAAAGATAACTTCAGCTTTATATAGCAAATAAGGAAATGAATAATTTTCATGAAATTATGAAACCTGCCAACAATACGTGTACATCGAAGCATTTTTTTATTGTCGCCTGTCCTTGTCGTTTTTTTTTCATTTTAATGTCGAAAACATGAACTGAAAGATTACTTTGGAGGTCCCAATGGCATCGTGTAATAGAGTTTCAGAGTCTCATTCATTCCAATCCAGTCAATTTTGTCCACCCAATGTATCTTGCGGATTTTGTTTGTACGTAAAAAACATTAACAAGCACGGTAAATATCAGACATCTATCCATAAAAAGATACTTTTAGGATTACTGACTGTGTCAGACGATAATAAGAACAAAATATTTAGCCAACAATGCTTTATTAGAAAAGTTCTCTTATCAGTTAGAAATACATTACCAGGTCACAAAAATGAACAACAGAATGTCAAACAACGACAACAGGTACTTAGAAAGCGGTTTGTTTGATTTTTTATAAGAATTTGGCTATTTCTTTAACACAGTGTTTTTAAGTATTATAATAGAATAATAATTCATTTTCGTGTAGATTTCTCAGAGCTGAATTCTTAACATCTTGTTTGGTGAAAGTTTATTCCAATGTACCATTTTTCATTTACTCTCAGTTATCATTTTCGCATTTTTTTAATCAATCAATGCAATTATTTATCGGTATATTGGTATATGAAAATAACATGCAGAATAAGAAGAAATATTTATTCTGAATTAAACATATTTTTATTTAAGCACACAAATGACATAAACAGATATAGAAAAAACTTCTAATATTCATATTGAATTGGAAAGAAAAAGCTAATAAATATAACAAACATTTATAAGTACACATGTATACGAATACATCATGTACAAGTCGTAGAAACAAATACAAGTACACAAAAATTTAAGGAAATGTAAACTCTCTTTGGTGAGGCACAAACCTGTTCATTTAAAGCTTTTGCGAGCTACATGTAGGGAACTTCTTGTCCTAGCTTAAAATGAAGCAAGCAGATATTTTTACCCTGCAAAATAGCTTTTTATAGATATAATTAAATACTACATGTATTTAATAAATGAAAAGACTTTAAAACAAATACTTTCCAACTACATGAGAGGAGACGGGTGATGAATTCACATAATACCGTTTTCTATTAATGGAAAATATCATAATATAAAAACACTAAGATAAACGTATGATTTCAAAACGTCTAAATGGTCCGTCATATTTATGAGATTTTTTTATGATTTGATAAAGGCATCGGTAACTCGGCATATGTGTTAGAGTTTATTTTTTTAATGCAATATTCATCGAAATATTGTCGGAAAAAAGTACAAAATTTGGAATTCCTATATGGGTAAAATTAATTAAGGAATCACTGTCTAGTTAGTATGGTGTGCCAGGACATCAACAATAGTGGGGAACTTGGGATAATTTGCATAACGGGCAGTAAGTGCTAACTCAAGTAGAAAAGAAAACCTGTTTGGCGGACGCCATATTTAAAAAAAAAGGCTGTCAGATCATTATTTTGTGGCTACCAGTAAAGTATCTGGCGTCCACCACATAATAACTTACTGTTGTAAGAAAATTGTTTGTCAACGACTCCCAGCTAAATGCCAAATGATTTTTAATGTTTAAAAATGTGCCCAAATAATGTGAAAACGATATCTTACGGATATTGTAATCTTCGTTTATTAAATGTATCATAAAGAAGTTCCATGTGGTCTGTTTTTTTCTTCTTAGATCATATATAGTCCTTAGATCTTAGTCCATCTTTATAAAGGAAGGCGGAGTCGGAAAGATACACATCTCGTGCATTTCCCTTAATTTTAGGCAAGTTCTACATGTTCATGTTTGCATATAAAGAATCAATTCCTCATGAACTTGTTGAATTATGGTGGGCATGGTCATAAATGCCCAGGTTATTTTCTTCCTTTACTTCATTAAGATGGTTATACAAGTCCTCATTATTTTTAGGTACATTTGTGACGGTAGAATATTCCTTGTCTTCATCGTCAAGGGGTACTTTTTGGTCTCCTTTCTGCTATCATGAAACAAAATATTTAAGAAAAAAATTAACAATTCAACATTATTTTGAAAATTGTTTGAAATATATATAATGGCAAAGAGAACTTACACTTTTTGCGATTTCAATTTCAAAACTAGATTTTGTTTCAAATTGCACTTGCACGTCGCTGAAAAAAAACACAACAGGGGGATTGACTGATTTATTTTTCACTTATCTGAGACGAATGTGTATAGCACTGAATGAAGGGAAACGAAATAAGTACTTTGTTCCACTTTAGAAGGATTTTTATCGTAGCAAAATGTGAAAAAAAACTCGGTTTTCAGTTTGTTTTTGGTCGATATACGTGCAGATTTTAGTTGAAATACTAGGCAAAATACTTCCTGAAAGAATAGTTGCTACATGTAATTTGAACTAAATAGTTACAATGCATATTTTATTCCTTTGTAAAACACGGATTCGAATCCCACTGTGGGACGTGGAACCGTGTCGCAGTAGGTGCTGGCACGAAAAAAGATCCCTTCCTGCTCAATGGCCCTAAGTGCCACTCTCCACCGGCAAGTGGTGGCGTATCCATATGAGTGAAAAATGTCAAGAGGGACTTAAACAATATACAAACAATCCTGTGTAGATCTTACAATGCCAAGAACACCTTTCATGGAAAACATTTAAAAAAAGAGAAAACGTTACCAAGTGGATTCTTATATAGTAAAATCATAATAGTATATTTCAGCCCATCATAAATTGTCGATGCAAAGAAAGCTATTTTCTAATATTTCCTTTTTCGTTTCCTAGTTGTATAAAATATATTTATGTTATATTTCATTTTAATGGCTTTGCATTAATCAAAATATATACGAATAAAACCTTAAAAAAGGATACTTCTTTCCTCATTTTTTCAAATGATCTCCCCACAAACAAAATGAAATTCAAGGATGCGCGTCGTGATTATTAACGTCTAAACATCAATTGTAAATAGGATTTAAAACCCGATTTTCTAGATCTGCTCTTTAATCTATTGATGCTTTGACTTTCAAAAAAATCTAACCTTGATTGATCCTTCAAGCTTTCTTGATTTCTTTTTAAAATAAGTCTTACAGCAACACACAGCCCCAGGCCTGTAACTAGCCCACCAATGGCAGCACCTACCACATGTCCTATACTATATCCATCAGCTTTGTTTTCTGTAAGGAAAATTTTAATTTTCAGATTCACATCTAATTCTTGGGTATCATTGTAGATTTCACATCTCATTCTTGGGCATCATAATAGATAAGCTGAAAAATTATAAGTGATTTGTTATTGCAAAGATCCGATTGGATTACAGGCAGTGAAATATTAATTTCAATTGCTTAAAACATGTAATATGGAAAAGGATAATTATATTTGATTCATGTAAATCAACTAAAAAAGTATGCGCATTTCGTATCGTATTACCATAGTAATGTTTGAAATAACATTTCGAGATAACAAACTCAAAGTTCGTTGACCATGTCATGCTTCAAAGCCAATCTGATCAAAATCAGATCTTTTGATCCGCTCACAAGAAATAGTTTTGTGTGTGTAGCCGACAACATTTTGTTAAAAGACTTGAACCAACACCGGCCCTAAATAAATTTTTAGTTTCATGTATAACGAATTCTGTCGTTAATAATGAAAAATTTACACACAAATGAAAAGGGAAAATATCCCATTTTACCTTTGTTGTGTTTGACTGCGGTAGAAATGTTGTTTGTACTAGTCGCTGAGCATGCTGAGCAGACTCCAAGATCTCCGTATAGTAAGCAGTCTTGATTTTGAAGACAATCCGAACTATTTCTGCACCAGCGCTGGTAAAAGTAAGCTATATTTAAAATAAAAATTGTTGTAGGTAAATGTATAAATGTCTATGAAATCATAGATTTTAGATTGAAAATAGCCAACCAAGATGAACAATATTTAAATTCTGTCACCTCAATTGCATACCACGTATACCACTGCAAGCTGCTACATTTATGTATGTTTAAAAAGTACATTTCCAGAAACCCAAAATATATTTTAAGAAATTGCTCCACTGAGTTTGTTTTTCCCAAAATTACTTTTATTTTATTGTTTTTTAAGGTCTTTATGAGTTACGAAAATGAAATACATGTATTTAACATACTATTCCTAAAATATACAGCCTATCGCGTGTGTTAAATCTCTCGCCTGAAAAAATGAAATATAGTCTTACTGATCATTTATCTATGTATTGCAGGGATATCTGTCTATTTTTGGTTTCATTAGATTTATCACGGAAGACAATTGATTAAATATGGTCATAAAACAAAACAATAATTATGGTGGCATATTTCTGCCCCTTGTGTGCAAGTTATTTTTCTATCAAATATGTCGACATGCAAGATAGATATGTTAACATGCAACATAGCTATGTCAACATGCAACATAAATATGTTGACATGCAAGAAAATTGCAATAAAATAAAAATTATAAAAAATCTTCAAAAATCTCAAATATTGTCCACATGTGACATCCAACATGCTAAATGCAACTTATTTATGTTGACATGCAACTTATTCATGCTGACATGCAACTCAGTTATGTTGACATGCAAGAAAAATATGTTGACATGCAACTTAATTATGTCGATATGCAACTTATTTATGTCGACATGCAACTTGGTTATGTTGACATGCGAGATAAATATGTTGACATGCAACTTATAAGTTGCATGTCGGCATAACTAAGTTACATGTTTACATAAATAAGTTGCATGTCAACATATTCATCTTGCATGTCAACATAACTAAGTTGCATGTCAACATAACTAAGTTGCATGTCAACATAAATAAGTTGCATGTCGACATATTTATCTTGCATGTCAACATAACTAAGTTGCATGTCAGCATAAATAAGTTGCATGTCAACATAAAAAAGTTGCATGTCAACATATTTATCTTGCACGTTAGCATAAATAGGTAGCATCTAGCATGTTGGATGTCACATGTGGGCAATATTTGAGATTTTTGAAGACTTTTTATATTTATTTGATTGCATTTTTCTTGCATGTCAACAGATTTATCTTGCATGTTGACATAACTATCTTGCATGTCAACATATCTATCTTGCATGTCGACATATTTGATAGAAAAATAACTTGCACACAAGGGGCAGAAATATGCCACCATATTATGTGCCACCATAAATAAAGTTATATTCCTTATATTTAAATTCTCTTCATTCAACATATTCACGCGCTACAAGATCTCTTCTTTCTCTATTTGAAAGTGCGTTTTACTGCCCTTATCGACTTACCGGTAGATTTATGTAGAAAAAAGTATTATTACTTATAATATTTTGTAATTTTATCTCGAACAAAGACATTGGAAATGTAAATATTAAAAATTGAATGAATGAACAAAATTATGGAATACTTTATTATAAACTAATTATAAAGGTCCATTTTTTTCACATTTCCGATCAACTAGCTATTATGACTAGTCCAAGAATAAAAACGTTTTAGAACCTTGGAACTAACTACTTATTATTCATTCAGGAACACTATTCATTCCGTCAACAAGTCAACTTATTTATTAATGCCAGTAATTTAAATAGACTTGGGAAATTCTACATAAGACAGTTGAGGACAGTTCAGATAAAAAATATACACTAGACAAAATTGCTAACGCACCACTTCTATTTTGTGTATTGAACATTTGCCTTATTGATATAAGTAAACATAATACGCCATATTTTGCAATACAATGGGATTGGACAATGTCTTGGTGTCAGAACAAACCCCCAAATGACCTTCTTGCCCGAAAACCAATTGCCCGACATGCAACGCGCGCTCCTTTTTTGCCTAAATATAATGTATTGACGTTGCGCACGGTGTTGGTGTCAGTTTCGGTAACGTCAAATGACGTTATTTTACGTGAAGTTCTTAAAAATTTATTTCACGTTACTTTTTTGCTAACATTTTTATGGAAGGAAAATAAAACCCCAGTAATTCCGCCAATCATTTAATGCAGGTAATTGAAAACACGTGTCATAAAATTCTCTGCACCCTTTTTCATGCATATTGCGGGAGGAAAATATGAGCATGGTTTGCCTCATTTAAAAAAAATGGTAGAAATAACGAAACTTGTTCAACATCAAATTTTAAATTTACATGCTTGTTATTTTATTGAGAAAAATTGAAAAAAAATTCCATATCAGTAGGCCCTAGAACCTGTCCTTTGTTTTCAGTAAATTGAAGGATTATAGATATTTTACTGGTTTAGCATTGAACTCTTCTTTTCGTTCAAAGTCCCATCCCATCTTGTAATGAAAATCTGATACATGGCTAAGGTTTCAAAGTTCTATAAATAAGCTTATTGCATTTAAGGTGGAACGTTTTTTTTTTAATTTTATATGTCTCTAGAGTGTAATTTGCTTCACTTTAAGAAACCATATCTGTAATATTTTTGGCTTTTAAGTATTTGAAAAGATTTTCAATTATCGGGTAACATGTATGTATGAGATATCGCAATATGAAAAAAAAACATCTATCATGCTTTGTTCATATCAATGATTCAGAAATCAGCATATAATTACACAAACGATCAGTATTTACTGGAACAAACTGTCAAGTATTTTCCTTTTCCCTCGATTATGACAATAAGCACAATTAGTGCGGATGCAATAGGTCAACAAGTAATGTTCTATATACTCACCTCCGACAACCCCTAACCCTTATTCAATATTGGACTATTCAATGTAAACGCGCCATGAATAGAACATTTTATACCAGAATAAAATAGAGTTGACACACTTTACTGTGAGTTAATTCAAATTTGGAATCCTATCCTTGCATAAATCTTGGTTTGTGTGATTTTTTTCTCGTGTCTTAATTCGAACTCTGAATGGTACTTTTGTACAGATTCTGACAAGGAGTTATACCGATACATTGTACAAGTATACACTGCACATGTTTTACTTTTATATATAAACGCAACTTTTAAAACTTAAAATTATTTTTCTAATTAATCATTATTCGTCTGTTTTTCTTTTATCCATATCAGGCTCATCAGCAATTGAGAGTAAGTCTTGGAGAGAGAAAAAAATATTTTGACGCTTTACATGACTTTTATGCATTGAACCAAATAACGTCAAAACGCCAATTTTTTAAGTCTGTGACATTTATGTTGACATTTATTTTTTGTTAGGATTTTGTCACCATTCAACTGAAATTATTTTGGAATATACCAATAACTTTTTGAAAAGATGCACATTTCATAAAAATCCTTTAATTTTCAATATGTCTATTTTCAATGACTTGACATATGATCAATATTACCACATTTATACAATTATAGTAAGATTTATTACTTTTGGACAAAGGGTGACATTTATGTTGACGTTGACTATAAAACAAACACTTCTTTATAGAATCAATTCATTTTCATATCTAAATAAAGTTTTGATTTTACACATTTGTATTAAACGTTATTTGGTGCCAACTTAGAAAAATGAATTCTTAAAATGTAGGTCATTTCTGGGGTGTAGCATTTAAATGTGACGTTTTTGCCGTCAAAATCGATTGTGACGTATATCTACATGTAATACATATATGTAACACGGCAATTGTTATTAAAATATAAGGCACTGAAAGTTAAAATTCTGTTGAGAGATCTTTTCCTTACCCCCCGTTCACACATAGAAGCCGCTTCTACTACGATAAAAGCCAAAAACGTGGCCGATCGTAAATAATCGCAGGAGAAACGTAATGGAGTTTTCATAAGCGTATTATGATCGCAGTCGGGTCTTCATGACCAGAGAGCTCTACGTTCTCGCTACGCCTATTTTGAACATGCTCAAAACAAGCGTAGCGGAATCGTGGCCGACAAGAATCGGGGTAAAGCCGTAATAAGAGCGTAGTAGTACCGCCGTAATCGTATAAGCAGCGCGGAATCATCGTGGAGAAATCTTCGTAATCGTAGTAAAAGCGCAGTAAAAGCGTACGAACTTATCAAGTACGCTCATACAACGCTCCCAGGACGCTCTTACTACGTTCCCACTACGGTCTCTCTACGTCCCTGGCGATCTTAAGAAGACCTACAATGACCTTGCGCTGATCATACCACGACCTATCAGGTAGTAGTTTGTTTTTATAGCACTGATATTTGACCAATCATCATCTGTTAACTACATGTGAAGGGTGACACTATACTTGACGATCATTTGCAGTTGAGACTTCGAACTTTTCACATCCTGTTACAGTTACAATTGAAAATGCCCTATAAACCCTGCATCATCGCCAAAATCGTACTAGAAAATCTGCGGTTGCAATTAAGATATACATACATCATCGCTAAAGTCGTACTAGAGGCGTAATACAAGTCTGAGTCACTCAGATGACCTATTGCCTTCCGTGTTTGTCTGTCGGCGTCCGTCCTCCGTCGTTCGTCGTGTGTTAACATTTGAACATTTTCAGCTTCTTCTCTGAAACCGCTAAACCAATTTCAACCAAATTTTGTATACAGCATCTGGGGGTAAAGGGGAATAAAAATTGTAAATTTCATGGTCCCTGCCCCCCTGGGGCCTGAGGAGTGGGGCCAAAACCACTAACAACGTCATTTCATCCCTTTATCATGTTCATCCCGTCAACAAAGTATGTTAAACATTTTTGGAAAAAAATTCGAAGCTAGCCTACATACAAGCTCAATTATTTTACGTTGAATCGTGAGGTGGTAAATATTATTTTCAAATGGCTTTACATGT
>PRKT01001412.1:0-17828 GCA_003671525.1 Saccostrea glomerata
GTATGTCAAAAATACCGGTTCAATGTTTTAAATGATAATCAACAGATAAAACTCACAAAATGCTAAATTATGAATTATTTGAAATCAAGTTGATGAATTTTCGTTATTATTCTTCCCTTTTCTTTGCCTTCTAACGAAAAAAACGACAAAAATGACCAAAAGTGCAATAAGTGCGAAAGAAAGTATGACAAACAATGCTATTATAGTCTTCTTTTCTCCAGATAGGGAAGGTGTCGGATCATCAGAACCAGTAGGGGGCTGATTGGATCCAGTTTGTGCCTGGTATGTGGCATTGCCGTCATTTGATTTTAAAAATGCCTCGCCCGGAAGTTCAATAAATGGCGGTCTTCGAATTCTTGGAAATTCTTGCTTAGCAAAGGACATCGATTTTACACAATAATTAACTTCACACGATTCTGCCAAAGCTGCAAGATGCATGCTATACCCAGTTGGACAGGCACGGGGCCATTAATCAGAATTGGCCGACAAGAGGTAAGAACTCATGCTTTTTGTGTTGTTTTGTCACCCTCTTCTTTCATGATGGCCAATGGATTACCCGACTTGCAACTAAACAGTCCAGCAAACGCTACAGAGTATCGAAAACCTAGTTCAAAGTCGTCTGATACACAAACTTTAATATCTTCACTCATGGTGAGGGGATAAAAATAAAGTGGGCACTCGTGTTCCTGGGTAAGTGGATTTTCTATAGTACTTGTATAAATTCCTCCAAAAAGAAAACCGGCGTGATGAGAATTTTGACCCAAACCTACACACCAATAGGTTTCATAGTATGCTATGCCATATACATAATAATTTGAACAACAAGTCGATAGCCAAAGGAAACCGCATGATGTACACCTTTGACGAGTTTCTGAAGAAGAAGTTTGTCCTTTAAGCAGGAATACCGACTCGTATCCCTTTGGGCAAGAATACTCTCCTGTTAAAGGGTTTTTCTGGCGTGTGCATATATTTTTGTACAGTTGTCCTGTTTGTGTGCATGTTTGGTAAATTCCTCCGAATGTGTAGTTGCCCATTTCATTTAAACATGTGCCATCATCAAAGTTGGCCATATATGAAAAGTTAGGCGAATCAAGTTTTGTACACCCACGATAAGTGTTAAATCTGAAGTACTCTTCTACTGCATTCCTTACGTGCTGAAATGTAGCGTAAATAACAGATGAAGAATATTTTGGAAAGTTACGCTGGTTAATTAGTTCGTAAATCGGTGAGCCGTTACGGTCGATTGCAACCAGATTGTCTTTCACTTCAGATGCCCAGTCATCCAAGGAATAGTTGTTTGGCTTGAAAATCGGTCCTCCCTGGGCATGGATAAAACTGCTTAATTTATTTTTCTCATAGCTTTGTATGAACTCAGAAGAATCTTCATGACTGCTACCTATAGAGAATTTGAATTTCTTCCGAAAATTTATACTTGCCGAATTGATAATTTTAGTCCTGTCTGCATTCACACTCTTCAAAAAAGACGACTTAATTTCATCGATTTGTAAAATAACAGCTCCCGCATCAATGCTCGATACGATATGTGTGCCGAAATCTCGAACCAGTACTTGACTTTCATATTCAGCTACTGAAGAAAAATTCTTCTGTATATTTTCTGCAATGTTTTGTATTTGTTGACGAAATTCTGGATTAAGGTGTGAAGTCTGCTGAAGTTTGGCTGAATAACGGACATATCTTGCCTGGACCCGTGTTGTAGCTGCATTGTTCGCAATTTGATTTTTCTTAATTCTCTCTTTTTCAAAAGAAAATGCCCCGCTTATTTGAAATTTTCCATTAAACCCGGAACCAATATTTATTGAATGCGACGTTGTTGAAATATATTCAGTCCAGTGATGAAAATATTCACCTAATACTTCTACCTCACTTGTTTTGATCGGAACCGTGAAACATTGTCGGGTATTAGATATTTGCCATCATCGGTTGTATCACACTCAGAATAATTGAAAGAAACAATCAATCCTGAGACCTTATTTCTAAGATTATCCCATCCCGTTCCTGGTAAAACTCCGAAACGGGTAACGCCGTTTCCCATTTCTGCAAGGCATTTTCTGGCATCTCCAAACTTGGCGGAATCTAGTGTATTTGAATCGGACTGTGTTCCGCTCACAATAGACACTACCAATAAAATATAGCTCCCCATCAGAGCAGTGTGGAAAAGCTTTTCTGTCGTCATTTTAGCATTGTATGTGCTTCTAAGAACGAGAAGACCCTTAAATACCGAAAGGAATAGGGTACGCACATTTTTAAATGAATTTAAATGTTCAATAGTTTTTAATAAAACGGCTTCATTCTAAGCAATATTTAAGCACTTGCTGTTAACATAATACGTAATCAGCGTAAAAAATAAAGATTTAATAATAACGAGCGCTAATTACATATTCTAAATATTTGAAGCACTATCTGAAAACTGTATCATAAGTGAAATTTAGTCAGAAAAATTTTTGAGAAGATTTTAAAGGATTTTCCCAATTCGTTTAAGGTCACCATTTCGTATGATCTATGGTCGTTACGACATTGTACGCAAATACAATTTATCATATACTGACTGACAATTATCATACTTAGCGTTAATGAATTCTTTATGTACACTGATTTACAATGGAATTTTTCGTTATTTTCCGATCATGTCAAGGAGCACACGGTGGTTTCATGACGCATAGTTCCACCTCCGATTTTTTGTAGGACCGTGTTTGCTCTTCTCCTGTTTTGTATTGTTTTATGGACTTTTGATTTTGAATACTGTTCATTAAATATCTATAATTTAGTTTCAGTTGTAACACGTCATTTGATTAGTTAAACGGTTTTATCCATTTTGCATAACATAACTTGCCTACGTCACAATGAGTTACGTCAAAACGTATTACTCCGCTTGACGTTAACTTTAAAAATATTCTATATTTGAAGCATTTTTCCGAAGGAAAAAAAATGTATCATTGTCTACATTGAAGTTAAATTATATGGAATGAAGCTTATATTTCAACTTATGTTATACGATATAACATAACTTGGGGCAGTTTTCGCTTTTTTAATAGACCGCTTTTTATAAACCAGCACGATTTTAGATTTTAAGTGCTTTTTCACACATCAAGATAGAAAAAATAATTTTTTGATATCTTGGTGGTTTTGTTCCTTGAAGGAAATTTGAATTTAAGAAATTTAAGAAAAATATCCTTGTTTAAATATAATTTTTTTTACGGATGAGAAAAAAATCTTATGTAAACGAAATGTTATTTTAGACAATGAATTCAAAAATCTACTTGAGTCATACAACAGATATGAGCACATTGATTAAATCAAGGAATAGATGATTCCTCATTGGATAACTAAGTGTTTTTATCACACATCAATGATAGAATCATGGACTTTAAATCAGTTTATATATAGGATCTCCCATGATTTGTAGTTGGATATGATTTTTATCCAACGAGTTGTGTGATTTTTATCCCCGAGCCTTGGCGAGGGGATAAAAACACACAACGAGTTGGATAAAAATCATATCTAACTACAAAACATGGGAGATTCTTTTTATCCCATGTTTAATATTTCACAACCGATGTTTAACACTATACACTTATCCAATGTTTGTGAGTGAGATAGCTCTTTTATCAAACCCGCGACAGGGAACTATTCTCCGAGGGCTTGCCCGAGGGGAATAGTTCATGTCAAGGGTTTGATGAAAGAGCTATCCCACTCACAACCATTGGATAAGTGTTTTATTATACTGATGTATATTATAATTTCTAAGGTTTGAATTTTCTTTGGAGTTAGATAATACTGCAAGAATGAGCTGAAATCCTGATGACGTCACAATGCTACTGACGTCATAATGACATCATCAGGCAATGGTTTTAACGCTGGATATTAAAATTGGCGTCAAAAATTGCATGAAAATTTTCCAAGGGGTGGGTAGCAAAAACTATACCCCGGGGTATAGCTTTCTATGCGGGGAAATTTTCGGACTATGAAGAATAGTTATTTTACCTTCTGAACTTTATATAGGAAACATTTTAACAGAAGTATAATAATGTTTTATATAGGACTCTGCTATATTTTACTTCCTCACGCTAACGTAAAAACCATTGTGACGTCATAACTGCACTTAAGTGTGGGATATGAAAACGATATCCCATGAGCTATATCCACGGGATAAAGGTGTAAACATGGGATAAATAAAGTTACGTAATATTTTGCCTGTTCCTGTGAACCATAAATAATGACCTTTTAGTCCTAATCTTGGAGTTCGGTGCACTTTTATTTAAAATAAACTTTAGGCTTTTATATTTCACATTCACATTGTTTTGAATTTATGGCTCCTCCATTGTTCCTCGTTAAAAGCAAAGATCTGTTTCTGTATTCATTTAAGAACTTAATCGCTGGATTCATCAATTGAGCATATTTTGAAAAGATATGAATAGATAAACAATATTAGAACAAGCGCAAGAAAACTCTTACATAATATACATTTATAATCATGTTACATTTATTTGAGGAAATATATCCAACTTTTCATTACTGAGAAAAACGACAGTGCTCTTAGTTTGCCGACATGAGTTATATGATTGCTCATCTTGACATAAACATGTCAATATATTTTTTATTTTGATTTGCCCCATTGTCATTTTTTGGCATCGTTAAAGTTCATTTCGGAGAATTGCTTCAAAATGATTTTCTAGTTACTGCTATTATTGCATAAATTGAACATTCAAGCTAAATGATTTTTGTATGTTTGTTGTGTCTTCAAGGTAATGCATGCATGTTACAGTTCAAATAACTAGCTTTATATATAAATGTTCTGGAAATATGCCAATTTACACCTAAAACTGGTATATTTAAATACTTTATTTTGCAAACAAAGTTTCTGTGTCACCAATTCTTTACATTATTTTGAATTCTATTATAAGGCTATTTCGTACATTTTCAATGTTGCAGTGTTATGTAATCCATGCATCTTGTCTATAATATGACACTATCAATTTTAACCTGAAGATTAATCTGCTTCTGTAAAAAGCAAAAATTCAAGTTTAGATTTTTTTGTCAGTTAACCCCTACGTATATGTTAAAATAAATAAATATTTTAAGATATACATGTACAGTGAGAATATAATGTGCATGTATTTATAACCAGGATGTTATTTGTTGTAGATGTGAACGCCTTACAGAATTTTCTAAATGAAACATTTTGTATACTTTAATAAGAGGATGTAGTTTTCCAACAGCACGCTGCATGGAAAAAAAACACCATATGTAGGATACTTATATATGAACCAGAAGCTCTGTCGAAACTGTAGCTCTACTGGTATGTTCTTATAATAAAGAAAGAGAAAAGTAGCAGTTTGGACATAAAACATTACAAAATCAATAAATAGAAAAAAGACAAAAACCGATCTTAATGTATTCCACTTGTGTGCCAAGTTATATTGAAATCAGACCAAAACTGTAGGAGGAGTAGCATTTTGAAAGAATTTCACAGAAATTTCTATTTTTAGTAACCACGGCAACACCGTTCTTCCATATCAAAAACCGATACACAGAATTATGTATCTTAGTATAGTCTACTTTTGTGCCAAGTAATACTCTATTGAAATCGAACCAAAATTGTAGAAGGAATAGCATGTTGAAAAATTGCTTACAGACAGACAGACGGACGGACGACGGACGCATTACCATCGCATAAGCTCTTCTGGTCTCTGACCAGTAGAGCTAAAAATAAATCACAGCAAAAATATAAAAAAAACCGGTAAGAAAACAACAAGAAAAGAAATTAAATATATTGAAAGAAACAAAAGCAGCGATTGTTTTATCTCTCTTGCAAGAATTTTCACTAATATGAGACGTATAAAGAACATTGAAAAAAAAGTGATATGTTGTTATTGTGAAGTATCATGATACGATTCCTGGGTCATTTGAAAGCATATAGACGTACATTTTATTTTTTGTAAATTATTTTATTTTCTTTTTCTGCTCTGCATAGTGGATCAATATTCACGACTTAAGGCGTGACGTTGCGATATCTACGTTGCGAAAAGCAATTATTTACAAATAAGGACATATTGATGATACAAACAAAATTAACCTAATTTCACTGCAAATAAAACTTGTTTTGGGTAGAAAGAAATTGTAAACCTTCTGTGATGTTCAAACTATTGTCCATCTATCTGAAATCATCCTTATTAATCTATACAGATACATGTATTTTTTTTCACTAAAATCCCATTTTTTTTAATTTGAGTAAAAAGAAGTACAATCTACGGTAGGCAGTGAAACTTATTCATTTAACTCATTTAAACATGACACAGGTTTTTATATTAATTTTTTTTTTACATAAGTTTGTTTGTTTCATCTGAATTTAAATTACGAGAAATCTAGCCCGAAGACATATTACTTGTTTCAAACGGATGTATTAAAAATCAATTTTTTGAAACACCAAAGGGGAAACAATTTCTACTGCACCATTGAAAAGTTAATGATATTTTTTTTTCAAAACAAATCTTGCCTGAACACAATTAATGCAAACAAGGCGTTTACTTTAAGTAACCAAGGCATCGCCATTCATTGAAATGAAAAACTGATGTAAAGATTGATTGATTGTATGTTGTTTAACGTCCCTCTCGAGAATTTTTCACTCATATGGAGACGTCACCACTTGCTTGTGGAGGGGTACAAATTTTGTCCTATGTTCGGCCCTCAGGGCCTTTAAGCAGTGAGGGATCTTTTTCGTGCCAGCATCTACTGCGACACGGGGCCTCGGTTTATACGGTCTCATCCGAAGAACCGGTCTCCGCGTCCCGCAGTTGGACTGATGTAAAGAGTTATGTATCTAAGTAAGGTCTACTTGTGTGTCATCTATATAGAAATCAGATCAAGCAGTATAGGAGGAGTAGCATTTTGAAAGCATTTCACAGAAATTTTTAGTAACCACAACAACACCGTTTATCAAAAACCGATGTATCATAGTATAGTCTACTTGTGAGCCAAGTTACACTGTATATTGAAATCAGACCAAAACTGTGGAAGGAGTAGCATTTTAAAAAATTGTTAACAGACAGACGGACAGCTAGACAGACGGACGCATTACTATCGCATAAGCTCTTATGCTCTCTGACCAGTAGAGCTAAAAGCCATGCAGATCGACGGATTTTATAAAATGTTCAAAGAAATTGTAAAACAAAGGAAAGAGAATCATATAGCTCAGTAATTTCATGGTAAGTTGGCAATTTTACAGCCATTTGGACATTTTTAAAAAGTTTTCCTCATTATAATGTTTTCCTCAATCAAATTGATGTGTATGATGAAGAACATATTTAATTTCTTTTATAATTATTATATTCTTAAATTGTTATAGCGGACTAAATTGATCTATATGTTTATAAATATTTTTTTGGGTTGCTTTTTTCCGAATTTAAACGACATAGATATTATCTGTTTGCCTTAACACACAATGTACCCTGTTAAAATTTTAACTGATATTAAATCAACTTTTTGTGTTTTTTGACAAGTTTACCCGATTTCTCAGAACGAATTTAAATCAATTGTCATTCTTCATAAAGCACTTAACCAGAGCACAGCAAAAAAAAATGAATTCCAGCTAAAGAATGTTTTGATCAATTTGAAATCTGTACTGGAATGTGTACAAACAAGGGGATCAAGGGCCCCAACAGTCACCTGAATATAATGCAACACTGCAGAGGATCTAGAAAAGTATAAAATTAAACAAAATAATCTGATATTTGAAGCTATGCTGATCACACTTTAGAGAGATCGGGTATTCAGACATAAATGAAACAATGTCTTGCATTCTGTAACTATTCATTAACTGTCACTTTCATCATGTGGACTAAACGAAAAAAGATTGCTTTAAATTAGATTTTTTTCCCCTTTCTTTCAGATCTACATGTACTTGACAAAAAAAAAAACGTAATTAAGAAGGATTTTTGTTAAATAATTTTGCATGATTATCTTATTCTATTGATCTTAAATTATTTTGCATATAGTGATTAATTATCAAAGGTGAATAGCACAAGGGGATACTAGTAATTCCTTCCAGTAAAATACAAGGTTTGATCCAAAAGCATTATGGCTTTACACATAGGTCTTTGACCATAACCTTATGATCATTATCGTGAAAGACTAACATATGAAGCCATAATTCTACAATTCTGCAGCTGACATGAAAGTTGCATGTCCTTTGGCATCTTCGCTAGCCAAGGGTTTCCGATCCGATGTTGTAGAGTAGATTTCGGATCGGAAACCCTTGGCTAGCGAAGATGGTCCTTTGGATGAGACGACCTTATAAATCAAGGCCCCATGTATGGCATGCGTAAGCATGATGAAGATCTCACTGCCAAGTAAATGAAGTCCTTAACAGGTACATACACAAAGTAAATATGATGATGTCTCTTTATGAGTGAAAATTCTCAAACGGGATGTAAAACAACAGTCAATCAATACTACCATGTAAATTGGCCATTTTTTGTTCCTTGTCCAGTGGTAATATTGATCATTGATTGTATGATGTTAAATGTCCCTCTTCAGAATTTTTCATTCAAACGGAGATGCCACCACTTGCCAGTAGAAAGCTGTAAATATTGTACAATACTTAAAACCATTGAGCAGGAGGGATGTTTTCGTGCAAGCTCATACTGCGACACAGGACCTCAGTTTATTAGGAGTGAAACGGTTCACCGCGGTATCGGTTCACCGCGGTATTTTTTCTCGGTTCGATACACGGTACAAAATCTCTACTTTCGGTTCGGTTCGTTTTTCGGTCGGGATCGTCATTCAGTCGGGTTTGGCATAAGGTATTAACATGTTTCTCTGTATAATTACTTCAAAAACGTAAATTTTTGTCGAATGAAAGTTTGTAAAATAATTTTTAACAGTCAAATCAATTAAATTGATTTATTCTATCCACTTTGCACATAAATTATTTGACTAAATTAGGTGAAAAGAGGCATAAAACAAGTTAAATTGGTTTACTTCTATCAAAATGTATCGTATCGAAAATAACCGAACCGAGACCAAATTTTTCGATACGTATCGAACCGTGGAGGAGGCGTATCGTTTCACCCCTACAGTTTATATATGGTCTCATCCAAAGGACCAGTCTCCATGCCCCACAGGGGGGATTTGAACCCATGACATTAGGATCTACTCCTCTACTCTAGAGCAGACACTATAAACACTGCGCCACACAGGCGACGCCATTGGTAATAAAAAAAAACTCTTTTATCAATTTAAAAAAAAAATCAATTATTTTTGTAACGAAACTTAAGTTTATATTTTCAACTTAGTAGTAACAAAAAAAGTAGTAAAATCATGTACCTGTGACTTAAGATAAGCAAAATTTAAGATACTGCACATTCTTTTGATGTTTTTTCTAAATCACAAACATAAAAGATTCTAATTACAAAAATATACATCATTTAAAAACAAAAACAAAATAACTCTGATGTTTTCAGTACAGTAAATATAGAAGCAGAGAAACAAGTAACAAAAATGTATCAACTCTCCTCAAACACAACCATAAATACATGTAAAACATATTCATGTACACTTGGGGAATTTTCTTTTAGACATTGATTAAGCAAACCAAACTATTCTTTCAAGCCTTCAATGAAGGTGGAATATGTTAAAAATGAGTGGTATGGTACATTGTATTGTTGTTAATGGCATGTCTATTTTTCTGAATATTTCCTTGTTTTTTTTTTTTTTTTGTTTAAAGAGAATATTGAGACACTGAATGCTAAAAAACATGAAAAAATAAGAAATAAAATTTGTGTTAAAACAATGTAGTCTTAGAATAAAAAGTATGTCTTCTATGCTCTACTAATTATAATTCCATGGAACACAATCAGTAATCACAAAGTTTTTGATTTTAACATTCTATAATGAACCTGCCTACATCAGACTTTTAACCCTTTGACTAGCTGTCGGTATATTAATTAGAACATACTAAGGTGGTTACAGGTATGTCACATTCTAATGCACCTTTTTCATTAAATGCATATTAGTTTCATACTACACTAATATTTGACACAGTTACTTAACATGAATGAAAGTTTTTTATTATAACATCATACATGTACATGTAATAAGCTGATGCAAAAATAACTTTTGTGAGGTATTTCATGCAATAAAATTAAACGAAATAAGATGTAAACATAAAACAAAATGCAAGGATTGCATTAAAATGGAAGTAAGTATTTTCTCATTTTTTTTTTTATTTGTAATCAATAATGCTGATCATCAATTTATGATTAAATGGATTTATCTGTTTTACCGACTCTACTTATGCATCACCTGTAAAAAGCTCAGTTTACAGCCCTAAAACATGTTAAATCAGCACAACCAGTGACTGTTGCAAATAACAAAAGAGAAAATAGTTCTTATTCACAGAATTAGCATCATGAACATTAAGTTTGTAGAAAATAAGGATTTATTATGACAGGAATTTGGCACAACAAAAATCCTTTAAAAAAATAATATCTTCATAAGTATATAGATTTACTGTAAACCAATTATTGTTCAATTCTGATTTCATTTTTTAATTGTGATTTGTCAATTTGAAATCAGTCCGCAACGATTAATTTTCATGAATGAGGAAACGTTCTTAACAAATACTGAAGGAAAATGATTGGTTTGGAGCGATTAATATTTCCGCGTTAAAGTAGGAAGTGGAACTTGTGGACATTTCTTGCACACAAAAAAAATGTTAGTTTGCAGTATTTCTTGAAAAGGGCATTTTTTTCGCGGACGCCAAATAAAAATCTTATGGTCATATGTAGAGACATTGGGAATGTACCGGGTGCTACAGGAATGTTTGGGCAATAAAAAAATCAAATCATTGACAGATAATCCATCTAATTAATTAATGAATTAAATGCAATAATATAAATTTACATATTGTATGCACTTTTATTTTACACTTATAGCAACAATAGTCAATAAAGAAAAAAAAACTCCTTCAATGAACACATATTTCTCATTTAGGTGCACATTTTTTTCTGTTTCATATTACTTGTAAATATATATATACTATTAATAAAAATAAACAATATTATAAAATAGACTTGCTTTTAACATAATTTTGGATTCTTTGTAGAACCAAATCAGATCTCTGCTTATCAAGCATCAATCTTAAATCACAACAAAACACAAACTTTAAAATTGAGCAAAATTAGATATCTAACAACTAAACTTCAATTAACTGCTTTTTCCACTTTGAGACAAATAAATAATGGTAATCAGGGTACCAACATTAAAAAACATCATGAGCATATTAGACCAGTAGTCTTCACTTCTAGACCTAGTAAACACATGGTCATCCCAGCCTTGGAACCTTCCTGAGGAGATATCCGATTCTGAGATAACTGCCGAGACTGACGCTACGTCAGGCACTGGGGCCTCATCAGAATCTGCCGCAGACAAGCTTCCTTGTGACACAGATTCAATTACCTGAGTGGGGTCGACAAATATTGACATGACCTCGCTCTCGTGGTAACTGCTGTTATTGGCAGTGACATTCTGATGGTTAATGAAGAGGTCACCTGGTTTCACTGACATGGCACATGACTCGTACAAGGAATGTGATTGGCTGTTGAGCTGTTTGGAATGTAAGGGGTGGTGTGACTGATTAAAGGCATGTGATTGGTCAGTGACCTGCTGGGAATTTAAAGGGTACCGGCCTATCTGTTGGTCTGGTGAAGTTTCTACGGAGGACTCTAAACTCATAACAGCTTCCTATATAATGACAAAAGAACAACCAATGAAATCCAAAGAGGTGCCAGTTTAATCTGATATGGATGACATATTAAAATATCTTGTAAAAATATACTTACTACATGTAATACAAATTAAAACACAAATACCAAGAAGAAGATATGTAGTTTTGTCAAATTATTGTTTTTATGATCTGAAATTTTATTTCTGAAAAATGAATTATTCTAATTCACTCTTAGCATATCTTACAGAGAACAATACAACATTTTCTTACCCATCCTCCCTGGTTGATGATGAAGTCTGCTGCATAGTCAGACAGGAGTCGTGTGGTATAGCTGATCAGGTTCCCTATCCCCCTATGTCCTGACTCCACGGCTCTCCATGTAACACTCTGTCCATACACCAACAGTAACACAACCTTAAATATATATATATCACAAGTCAGTTATAATACTCTGTCCATACACCAACAGTAACACAACCTTAAATATATATATCACAAGTCAGTTAAAATAATGTCAATACAACAGTAACACAACCTTAAATATATATATCACAAGTCAGTTAAAATAATGTCAATACACCAAGAGTAACACAATCTACAATTTATTCAGAGTGATTAGTAATAATTGTTGCACTACCAAAGTTCAACTTGCTTGATGAACAACCGCAATACAACAGAGTGTGAGATCTATAGATTCTGAACTTTGTTGTATAAATTAATGCATAGAACTTAAAATTGTCATGCCAATTAATATTTTACTTGTTGAACACACAGATAGGCCATCTGATGTATTAACTTAAAAGCAATGCTTTTTATACTGAGTTTTAAACATGAGTAGAAAGATCAGTAGTGATGTTCCCCTTTAAATGAAAGTTTTTTCTATTTTGTATCCTTACCAAGAATTGAAATTTCCAGACTTTCTTCATATATCAAGGACCAACCTAGGGGGCGACTGAGGCGAAATAGTCGCTTTTGGGCTCCAAACTTCGCCGTAATTTATCATGAGAGCGAAGTTTAAGTCGCCTTAACATTTGCAAACCCTTTATTAAAAATAATAAAAGAATCTATTAAGAATCATGGTAGAACCCTCAGTAATTTATAAATCTTGTTTAATTACTGCTGGAATAAACGAAACAGCAGGACACTTGCACCTGTTTCGCTACAAATGACCAATGCAACGAATACTCTGTCGGAACTCCTCTAGATTTTACCCTTCCGATTATGAAAAACTCCGTTGTTACACACGACGCAAAACAGCTGGTCAGCTATCGATGTTGAAGATGATTTTAGATCTTTTTATTGCCAAATAATTATTTCATGCTGTGAAATTGTGAATACAGACATACTTTTACTGTTAAATTGTGGAGTTATCAATGTCCAAGAAATTACACGTCTGATACGGAGTTCAATCAGCATGCAGTATGTACATGTAGTACAAGTACACCAAAACTTTTTTCAGAAATAATAAAAAAATAATATTGAAAACAAATTTAAAAATAAAATAACAAAAAATTGTACCATGCTATGAGGCTGAAAATTTAAAATGAAAACTTAAAGATAGAATTCAAAAGTTAATTGTGCATATTATGGAAAATGAAAAAAGAAACTTTGTTTTATAATTTTTTTTTTCTTTTGCTTGATATACCTTGTAATTGCCAAAGAAAAAAAAACAGATTCTATATCTCTCTCTTTGTTTTATTTTGATTATTTTTACTTGGATGTCAATACAAAAAAATAATGACATATATTTTAAGTTATAAACAGTGAAATGGTTTCATTTTTAATAAGTTTTAATGATCTGTGAGCGTCGTGCGCGCCAAGAAGTCTCCCTAAATTTTAAAACTTCTCCCTAAATTTCTCTGAGGGAGAAGTGAAGTCTCCCTAAATTTTAATTCTAGGTTGGTCCCTGATATATGATAAAAATTCAATAAAAATATATGCAGGAAGGGATTAATTTTTTTTTCTACCTTTTAATATTACATGCAGTACACAAGAAAAATTAACATTTGAATTCTACTGCTAGGATAGAAATAAACATGATTTGACCTCATTTCTACTTTCTCCTTACCTGTCTCCAGCCAGGCAAATTTTGATCCACAATTTGATTGGCTGATTCCCTGAAGGCTTCATATGAAAAGGTCTGTTGACCTCCAATTAAAAGTCGATGAAGCGCATCCTCCAACTGAAACTCGTACCTGGCACGCACCTCATCTCCTATCCTGGCCAAGACCCGGGCAGCATTGGACTGAGGGGTCAGAGGAGGGGTCAAAAGGGGGGAGACAACATCTCCATTTCTCTGTTTATTTAAAACTGAAAGTAAGATTATTACAATTATGAACTTTTACCTTTGTTTGTACATTTCCTTTATCTATGGAAGTATTACACCATACACACACAGAAAACAGCCTACACAATTCATATTAAAATGTTTACGTTCCTTCCATAGTTCAAAACATGGAGATGAGTAGGAGTTATCTTTCTTCATTCATTGTATCTTATTTCATGTTAACAAGATAATCTCAATATCACAGATTATTCCTTTCCTAGAAAATATTTAAGCAGATACATGTAAATAGAAGTATTCAAGGGAGATAATCATACATATACCTAGTCTGAAATGCTTAAAAAAATTTTTATATAAATTCTTATTAAAGTGCAAAGCAGCACTTCAACCTGTTTTAAAGAAAGCTTCATCCAATTGCTTGTGTTTTATTACATGTATATTTGTAGAGTAAGACCTTTTTACTCTTTACTTTAATGAAAAGCCAAGTTTGAGAAGGTCCTGTTAATTATACACTCTGGATTAGCATATAGCTTACCATTCTCTAACTCTGACTCCAGTGAGTAGAGTTCTTCACTAAGCTCCGCCCTCATACAATTGAGAACACTCTCTTCTACAGCTGGAGAGGAATGATTGACAATATGTAGGCGGAGCTTCGATCTGTCACCGGGTGTGAAGTCAGTGGGAGGACTTATAACACTGTGGCAGCTACAGCCGTCAATCTCGTGAGAAATGACAGAGTCCACGTCATCGGGGGAGGGGCCAAAGTTTTCTATTGACATACTGGAGCAGGAGTCAGGCGATGAGGAAATGTCATCATTTCTAAAAATAAAGATATGTTGTTAATGAATATAAAGCTGACAGTAACATAAAAATATTAAAAATGTCACCTAACTCATATAAAAATGAATTTTTTTTATTTCTGCATCAAATATCTTCGACACAATTTTTACTTTTAATATTTTATTAATTCAAAAACTTCATAACGCTTACTTTTCTTGATTCCATATTTCATAGGACAATATGAAAAGTATACATAACATATATATATGTAAAAGTACTTTCAAGCAATTAAATTACATATACATGTAGTTCACATACCCACTGATTTCTGTTTGATATACTCCATTGTCAATACCATTATGGACATCCACCTCATCTAATCTTTTCTGTTGCCTTCTTATTTCTCTTTCCACAACCAGTCTAACCACATCAGAGAGGAGCGATTCCATAAACTCCTGTATCTCGGGAGAAATCTCAGTCAACTCATCTTCTCCTTCAGTCACTGGCACAGCGGTCTCCAAATTCTTCCAGTCCTCCAAGGAAGGTTCAAATCCTAATGACTTGGGGGTAGTGGTCGTGGCTGCCTTATGTGATGCAAACAGTGTGTCAGGGTGGAGCCAGGCTTCGTTCCCTGGGGACAGAACCTGCTCAGCATTGAGATCGTTTGATTGAACAACGGGTGATGCATTCTGGGACATTTCGTCGTCTGCTCTATAGTCATCCGAACTCTCCTTGTCTGTGGAAGGTGACCGAGCTTGAGAT
Organism: Saccostrea glomerata; assembly: GCA_003671525.1. Classification (NCBI taxonomy): domain Eukaryota; kingdom Metazoa; phylum Mollusca; class Bivalvia; order Ostreida; family Ostreidae; genus Saccostrea; species Saccostrea glomerata. Next base: position 15,570 of record PRKT01001412.1, read on the forward strand.
TTATAATTCAATGTAACATTTTTCTTGAATTTTAAAGACAGTTTAGAAGGTGACACGGCTTCTAGGGACCAGGATTTTCGTCGCGGGGCCTGCTCTTCGGTGATTGAAGATGAAGATTGTTGAGCATACAACTGATCTGCTGTTTTCTGTTTTTGTAGGAAAGATCTGTGATGGCAATGTTTATGTAGGTCGGGAGTCACAGGCAAAGAATGGCAGAATCTTCCCCTAATAAAGATATGATATCTATTTAATCAAATATGAATTCAACTGAAAGAATGATATTTCAATTCACAAAATTAAGTTTATTCAATATACAAATTTTAAACTATAGTTTACAGGCACTATCAGTTTAAATACTGTCACTGATTAAATATTATATTAAGAAATCTCAATTTTGTATTTTACCGAGTTGAAAAAAGAGTTATTCCCCTTTCTTTGTATCTTTATAATCTTTCTTTAAATAGAAAGATTTTTTGTATTTATAGATTATATACATTTAATCATCTTTATGAAAGTTGTACTTTATGAATTATCTCTTTATAAAAATGTTTGGTTTGATTGAAAAGAGCGAATTTATACTGGAGTATCAGATAAAAAAGTTGGATTAAAGCCCAGACTACAATGCAATCAGCATGATCATCAGAGCAATAATTTTTCATTAAAACAACTTGTGTAGTCACCTGAATAAGTCTGTAGACTGGATGGACTGTGAAGGCGAGTCGTGAGGATTGTATCCTATAAAGTTCAGGACTATCAGCTTCGTCTCTAGGTTAAAGTTTTCAGGGGAGTATGGTGGGGTGGCGGGAGATTTAGCTGCCATTGTTATCTGCAAAGTAAATTAATACATTCAGTAAATACAACTGTACATGGTAAAAATCTTAGTGTTCAATTTAAAACATTTCTTTAAACTTTAAAAACTGTAATTATTAACACCCTTCCCCGCAGTCACACATTTTAATGCATATACCATTTCCTATTTCTAACGCAAAATCACGCATTTACCGTTTCCCCGCAATCACGCATTTTCACACACTTTAAAAAGTTCATTTAATCTTTAATTTATTGCAAAATTTCAACTATTTTATACTTGCTTGAGTCTCATAAAATAAGAAAAATTATTTTCTTATTAAAATATTCGATCATGACATTATTTACGCTAAACTTTAGAGAAACTTGTACCCTGCTAGAAAGTGCTCGTGGGGAAATGGTAACGTAATATTTCTATGACATGAGGATTCAGTTTATTTTGCATAACAATTTTGTAAGTTGTAAAGTGTTAATGGTCAAAAATTCTAAATTTATATGTGCCCTCTGTTGGCATTTATAAACAATGCATACAGTATAAGGAATACACTTGAGACAGTCTTCATGAAAACTCACTGGTCCGAAGACAGAGGCCAGTGAATTTTGACGTCAGGTCAGTGAAAATCAAAATTCAAGAAGTCCGATTGGCTTGTTGATTATAAAAATCATACACAGTCAATATATATTTTAACTGGCTTACTTGCGTAAATTTCATTAATATATAAAATACACATGTAAAAGGAACAAGCATGTGTTGTTGAATCGTATTATTATAACCCGATTATAATATGGATGTATTAACATTAGCTACATTTAGTAACTATTAACTAGTACGTAAAATGTGCTAATTTCCAACGAACAATTTACCTAAACGCGACAAAGGACGAAAAATGGCACATTTCAAAAGTTGAAGTACGTAAACATGAATAAATTTACTGTTATGAAAATGTATTTATTTTATTATTTAATTAAGGGGCCAGTAAAAATTTTGGTGAGCCAGTAAATTTTGAAAGTTCACTGGTCCGACTGGCCAGTTAGTTTGAAAAGTTTTCGTGAAGACTGTTGAGATATATGGAAGGGAATTACCGCCAAAAGTCTATGCATCTTGCTTTTATTCTTATTCTGCCTACTTCTTTATGCTTTGTTATTATTGTAATTATATGTCACTTTATTGTTTTCATATTCGTCTTTATTACATTTCACTTCGAACTTTTATCCTTCTTCATTTCATCCTTACTTCTATGTTGCTTTATTCTTGTAAATTCATTCTACTTTTTTTTAAACTTAAACAGTTTCTTAAATAAATTATTCAATCACGCAAACAATGAAGCATATTCAATGAAGACGAATGGAAGTTGTCAAACCGTCAAAATTTAGTGCGGCATTATAACGCTAGGTGGTGTGGTGTTCGCTACGAGTGTTGGTAAAACTAGGTAACCAAACCCGGGTCGGGTT
>PRKT01001412.1:20538-30600 GCA_003671525.1 Saccostrea glomerata
GCACTAAATTAGGACAACTCGTATTCGTCTTCATTGAATATGCTTCATTGTTTGCGTGATTGAGTTAACGTTCGTAATAGAGATAATCATTTAAGATACTGTATCAATTTAAAATAAAATAAAATGACTTAACAAGAATAAAGAAACATAGAAGTAAGGACGAAATGAAGAAAGATAAAAGTCAAAGTGAAATGTAATAAAGACGAATATGAAAACAATAAAGTGACATATAATTACAATAATAACAATAAAGCATAAAGAAGTAGGCAGAATAAGAATAAAAGCAAGATACATAGACTTTTGGCGGTAATTCCCTTCCATAGAGATACAGTGTAGGTCGATCATAAGAAAACTATATTAAATTAAGTCTCTATTTTCAAACATATATATGTGGTAATTGATAGCAGATTTTTGCTAAATATAGTGAATTTAGATTTTGTTTCAGACCATATTTCTAACAGATTTGATTTTATCATCATAAGCAGTTATAAAATATGACAAAATCAATCCATATAAAATTTTTCTAATGATTATGACAAAATCAACCCAAATAAAACTTTTCTAATGATGTTTGCTGCAGCAAGGGAAAATTAAAATTTTGTGAGCTACTCGTTGAGAATAAAAAGGCCACGATCACTCTACATGCTCTAGAAGTTAGAACCATAACAAATTTAGGGCCTCCATCAACTGTAAATAGGATTTCCATATTGGAATCATAATCTCAGTATTACATGTAGACTGTGTTTATGGCTACGTAAGGGACTAAGGGTAGACAGGCGTTGGATTATGTTACTATGTGAATAAACAAAATAAATTTGATTTTTTTCTTATTGAAAAAAAAAAAAACAACTACAAGACATTTCATGGGATAAATTATCTTTGCATCAACGACAGAACATGGGATGCTCTACATTTCATGGGATAAATTATCTTTGCATCAACGACAGAACATGGGATGCTCTGCATGTTTTGCACTATCGTCAAAAATTTAAAATGGAAACATACCGTATGAAACAGAGGTGAATATTCTGATCATGCTGATAGTTTGATACTGACAGCAAGCACTGAGCAGCTTGCCCTACATGCTCAATGATCAAGTTTACATTGGTCTTGCGTTGAATAATCATTGTAATTATTTATGTGAAACAGTCTGTATGATTCTTCATTCAGAGAATTGTGTTCCTAAACCAATTTACCTGGCTGACACTGCTCAACTCCGTTGACTTGTTAACTTGCTTCACATTTCATATGCTTTAACCGACACCGGAAGTGTGTTATACGTCATCGTTTATTGGGCTCATCACAGTCACGAGAGATTTGCCAGTAAAAAAATTTTCCTGTGCATAGAAAGTGATTTTTGTCAACCGTCAAGATGGCTATGAGTGATCAAGATGTCCAAAAACAGGTAAAAGAAAAGTTAAATGCAGAGCTTGGTATTATATGCCTGAAATTACTAAATGTTTCCTGAAAATTTACATTATCAGCATATTGATTTCTTGACAACAAAAATATTCCACTTATGTTTAACCTTTACACAGAACTTTGGCATAGATAAATGCATTAAATGAGTTTATAATTTAAGAAAAAGATGCATTTACACTTTATTGTTTGGGTATTTTCTTTGCTCTTTCTTTCTGAGCCTGGAAGATTTTAGATTTTGAGATTTTTGAAAGTGCCAGTTCAGCGATTTTTTTCCACCCATTGGGAAAGGGTCCGGTACCAGTTCAATTGGGAAAAATGACATCGAAGAAAAACAAAGGAGAATTTTCTCTAATTTATGCAAATGCAACGTATTTTGCGTTTTTCCTACTTAATTACCGATTACTGCTTGTTTTAAAGAATAAACAACAAGTACTTATTGTTTTTATATCAACGTCCCTTGTTTTCACATTGTCATGCTTTCAATTTGTCAAAATATATGACATAATGCTGTCTAAACCACTGCTCCCGCCAAATTACGACTTTCTTTACTTTCGATTTAAGCGGAAGTGAAACAATTAGTCAACTTGTACAATGTTTCATTTAACAAGAAATACGATGTCGTCGTAATCTTTTGCTTCACAGTTGAATTGGGAATTTTTAGTCACAGAATCGGGAAAAATTAACGTTTTTTGGCATTGGGAACGGTGCCGTTTATCGGTACCAGTTATATAAGGAAAAAAAACGCTGCAGTTGAGTTAACATCAAAGCTGTCGGTGTCAAATGCTACCTCAGAGCCATGAATTAATATTCTCTGAGTACATTAAAACAACAGAAAGCTTAACATTAGAATGCTGAATTGTTTTTAAAAAAAAATATCAAACCATTTAAGCTGCCGAGCGAGACAAGTTAATGTACCCAGCAAGGAGCAAATAATTGTTTGATTTCCCCTTCCCCCTCCTCTGAGTCATTAGTCAGGACTCAGGAGCTGTACCAACTGAGCTGTCTGGCAACAAAAGATCAATGTGCCTGCACACCTGCCACATTTAAGTGCCTTTATGTTGATAAGATGCAAAGCTGTATTACTGAGATTTGTTCTCCAAACATGACAGTTTCCATTGTATCACATCTTCGCTAGCCATGGGTGACCATCCGCTCCTCTCCTCTTTTCACATGAAAAGAGGAGAGGAGCGGATTGTCACCCTTGGCTAGCGAAGATGTTGTATCAATGCATGAGATGTACATTTTGAAAATGTGCTTTGGCTCTTTCCTTTGGTTATTCATATATAAAGTGCTGTATATCCCACTGATTACTAGGGCTGGGTATTGAAATAAATTTTTCGATACGATACATATTGCAATACAGAGGTGCGATATGCGATACATATTGCCGATACAGACAAATGAGAATTTACTATTTTTTGCATGTTTTAATAAACTGTTAAAGAGGTGATAGTACTTTTTTATTAAAGCATAACTTTACATTTTACAATAATAAAACATTTTAAATCCTTGTTTATTTTAATTCTATTTGAATGGATAAGTGTATGACAAATTAATGTTAGTTGCCCATATTTTTCTTCAGAAAAATCAAAGCATCGATCCACTTAGTCAGATTTCAGACAAGCCCTTGTGCATGTGAATATGTTGCCACTGGTGCTAAATACTCGTTCTGAAGCCACAGACGACATCATAACATTGACCTGTTTGACTGTGTTGATACTTCACTTGACGTCGTATTCGTGGAAGTAATGGGAATTTGATGGCAGATAAAATATTCTTCCAAAATGCTATGAGTTGAAATAAAGTATGACTTAAAAATTCTGATTGATATCTTATTATCGGTTTACATTCCATGACTTTTTTTTAGACGCGCCATTTTACCTACCGGTGGAATTGCCTTCAAGTTTCACAGTAGCAAACAGGTCAATGTTGCGATGCCGTCTGTGATGGGTATAAATATATAGGCTCGTTGTTCCACCAGAACTTGCGACTTCTTGTTGACAAATATAATTACATTTTGCCTTTTTGCTGCTAACTTTTACGTAGCGACCCTACACTGTTGACATGTTGACATGCGTTTAAACAATTTTAGATAAGTCGTTCGTAATATTAGTCATTTTGACGTTTTTCTTTCTTTTAATTAAACGTTGAAATAATCGAGCAATACGCAAGCATCTCTGTATCGGTTATCGTATTGCTAAAAAATATCGATATATAACGATTACCGATATATTGATCCAGCCCTACTGATTACTATATTTTTATGTCTTGATGGATTAAATTTGATGTTCCTTTAAACATTTCTTTGTAGATTAAACACATGATGGCTTTCATAGAGCAGGAAGCCAATGAAAAGGCAGAGGAAATTGATGCTAAGGTGAGTGGTACAAAATATTCTACACACATACATTTTTCTTTTTATCTATTATAATATGTTGTTCATCATAGATGAACTAAGAAAGTCATGCATGGCAAGTAAATTTACTCAAAGCATTATAAGTATCATGTTCTTTTAAGACAAACTACGGAGTAATGTAAACCAATTTTTATGTGTGTGTGAGAAATATCAGGAGTTTGGCAACCTATATTATGCTCGCGAATAATAATCAACACAAGCAATTTCTTTTCCTTTGTTTAAACTGTTTCCTGAGTCACGAAAATTAATGGCTGCGCATTGATTTCAAACTGATGGATTGTGAATAAATGATGACATGAAAAATAGTTGATTTACTGTGCTTAGTATGCTTTAGGTATGCTGTGGTCATGTAATATTTATATTCAAAGGACAAATTATTATAATAAGATTTTGTTTTATAGGCCGAGGAGGAGTTTAATATAGAGAAGGGAAGGCTTGTTCAGCAACAAAGAGTTAAAATCATGGAGTATTACGAGAGGAAGGAAAAACAGGTGGAACTACAGAAGAAAATGTAACTATCAGTCTCAGTTTCTAACCTTAGCTTTTACTTCCTCGGATTTCCAATGGAGACACTGATTTCAATTTTCAAGAAAACTTTAAAATATGTTTTTTTTAACCCAATTTTCTCAAATAATTAGGTCTTTTTGCTTCCTGTCAATTTTGAAATATTAACATTTATTTATAATAATCTGAATTTAAGAAATCATCTTTAGATAATTTTTTTCAGTCAAAGTTCCAATCTGCTGAATCAGGCAAGACTACGGATTCTGAAGATGAGAGAAGATCTTTTGAGGGTAGGTAGTTCTTACAAACAGCAATGATCATGCTTTAAAAAACTTCAAATGGATAGATTAAGATGCTGATGTAATGTTTAACATGGTTTAAGAAATGTTAATAACTGAAAAAGTGACAAATGACAAGTCATGATAAAATGTTAGCTACATGTACAGTAAAATTTGTCTAATCCGGACTCTGAGTACTCCGGACTTTTGTCCATTCCGTCCGTAAATTTAAGTCCCATGCACTTCTTTAACAAATTCATTTTAAAAAATTCTGTGTAGTCCGGATTCTGTCTATTCTGTATTCCGAACGGCCATACTGGTCCCAACTGCTCATAATTAACGTTAATTATTCCCTCTAATCCGACCACACCTGAGTTACTTCAAAGAAATTAACACCTTTCGTGGGGAATGTGATAATCCATGTTTACATTAGCATGATTATTAGTGCCATGAGACGAACTCGGTGAAATGCGGCGGTGACACAGTCCACTTAAAAATATATTATATTAAATTACAGTTCAAAAAAGTAACTTTGTTTTAACTCCTTTTACCACATTATAACATAAACACAAAAATATATGTATGCGTTTTACAAATGAAAATATAAATCGGGATCGAAATTCGAACGCATTTCAAAATGGCGCCATAACACTGTGGGGGAAGACGCAATTTTTTACATAAAATTAAAAGTTCAATCTAATTATTAGCACATGGTAAATAATTGTGCATTACTGTTAATACATTGAATGAGGTCTTTGACAAGCGAAGCCCGGTCTGCTTTATACATAGTAGGCCTATATTATGCGTGCCTGTATATTTTGATTGAGGTAACATTTCACCCGACTTTCAAACTTCGTGAACAAATAAGAAAATACAGTAAGTCATGTGAGACTATTTTATAATTTCTAGACTCCAGAATAGTAATTGATTTCATCATTTAATTTTATTTATAATATGTATATGATGTACTTGTAAATAAACAACGAAAATTTTCAAAATTTATATTTTCTTGCATTTTTCCTCCACTCCGGATTCTGTCTAATCCGGCCAAATTTTATGGAACCGGCGGTAGCCGGATTGGACAAATTATACTGTATATGTATAACTCAGCCATTTCATAAAATAATTCTCAGAACTTTTTGTATTCTTCATTGTAATGAATTTAACTACAGGTGTCTTGCTATCTGCTATTCTTTTTTAAAAGGAAGCAGAAAAAATATTCACAATATGAATAATACAAACAAGCTAATAAAGAGGCCAGAATTTTCAATGACACATAGGAAGATACTTTATTATCAGATAGAAGAAAATCTAAAGTAGTTTTTTCAAAAATCTTGATTTAATTTTCTTAGGATTTGATGGAGGATGCCAGAAAAAGACTTGGTCAGATCACAACAGACAGAAATCAGTACAAGAAGTTACTAGAAGGACTAATAGCTCAGGTAAGTACTTTATATAAAGAATCACTGTCTAGTTAGTAGAGTATGCCAGGGCATCAATGATAGTTGGAAATGTGGGATACTATGCATACTTTGTGTAACGAGCAGAGTCCGTAATGCATAAATTATCTTACTATTCCAGCTCTTATTGAAATAATACAAATTCATCAGCTGAAGAAAAGGTTATGACTTCCTCAGAAGTTATATTGATGTTGGCATTATAAAGAGATACTGTCTAAGAATGTAGTTTTAATTTACCTTGTTGATTTCAGGGCCTGTTTCAGCTTATAGAGGCGTCCGTTGTACTGAGGTGTCGACAGAATGATGTTGACTTAGTGAAGGTAAAAGTGAAACGCTATCAATTTGAATTTTTAGAAGTATATCTAAGGATCAACATTGATTGAAATGAGATAAATTTATAAACAAAATTAGAGATATATTTTTTTCCCTATTCTAATGATTTATTGAAACTAAATTAATTCATTCTCCCAATATTGTTAACAATTGTTTACATCTTTTGAAAACTGTTTTTCACATCACTAAATTTTCTTAGAAGTTTATTTTTTGTATAAATAGTTTCATTGGAATTTGAAAGTGAGAGAAATCACAAAGTCTGCTTTTTTGGACATGTCTGTTAACACAGTAATTCCCCAATAAACCAAAAATATACATGAGAATGAAATTTTTTGCAAGCAGATGGCCTTGTGTAGTTAAGAAAAAAAAATTAAAGTTTTTGTGAAGAAAACAGGAATTACAGATCATTTCTGTTTTTCTAAAAGACTTTCAAAAATCACAGCTACATGTAATACATTTTACACTGAAGATGTCTATAAACATTATGATAATATACATTTTGATTTCTCTCTTTAGGAAAGTCTTCCATCAGCTGTACGGCAGTACAAGGAAGCCACAGGAAATGATGTCTCCATCACCATAGATACCGACAACTTCCTGGGAAATGATGTGTAAGTACTCAGGTGGTCAGAGTTGAGTTTTTTTTATCGTAGAAAGTGAAATTGAATTTACAAGGGAAAAGAAAACTTTGAATTATGCATGTCCAGTATAACTTGTCAGATCTAATATGTAATATTCATATTCAGAAATCTTGCTAATTATAATATAAACTCTAAAGTTCTCAGTATTGAATTTAATTTTTTCAAATACAAGTGATTTTTACTACATCGTAATTTAGAGTTGTTGCCCTTTAAATGCTTTAAAAAATTAAATCTTTCATTGTGTACATAAATTTAAAAAGAAAGATAGAATTAGTTTTAATCTTTTGACCTACAGTTTTGCTAATTATTGTCTTTCAGTCTGACAAGCAAAATTATTAATCTCGTAGTAAAATTTTACCAGATAATTTTGATTTTGAAAATTTAAAACATCATTGTAAATTTTGCTTGTTTTCATATACTCTATCAGCTCAGCAAAATTACTTGAAAAATGTTATCTTGAAACCAATAAAAGAAATATAAAAAAAAAAGTCAAACTAGCCTGATGGGACTGAGAAAAGACTTTGAGATATGGGAGGATTCCAGTTATCGAGGGTAAAATACTTAAAAGAATTTGTGGTTAAAGCTTCCACATCACTTCGACACATCCAGAGGGAATTCAACATATTTGAGTTGGAGATACCAAAGTTTAACTGTATTGATGTAGTTTCTGCTTGTGATCTGTAGCCCATTTTGTATATCCACAGGTCAGGAGGGGTTGAACTTTTAGCCCAGAGTGGGAAAATTCGAGTCGAAAACATGCTGGAGAGTCGGCTGGCCCTTATGAGTCAACAGGTTCACATTTATTATTATTTTTATTCATTATTATTTATTATCACAAGTTTACGCATTTTGATGAAAAATCCCTAAGTTAATTCAACTATTGAAAATTTTGATTCTTTGCTTGTTGTTCAGTGTCCCTATCAATGAATACTCATAAAGTAGTCAATACTTGCGGCAAATTTTGTCTTATGTTCCGCACTCATGATCAGGGCTTAAGAGTAGTGAGGGATATATTTCTTGCCAGCTAAGCATTTACTGCAACAAGGGACCTTATAAACAGTCTCATTGTAGAGAATATGCAAATATTCAATTCAGCAACACAGCAAATTTATCTACTGTACTTTGATGTAATGTGAAAAGGGAGATAACTCTCAATTCTCCTGTGAAAATAATTTTCTGTTTATGCAATCAGATCATTAAAGCATGATATCCCCCCTTAAAATCTGATAAGGAAAAAAAAAATATGTGGGATATGCTTCATATAGTGTTTGAGACTTCTGAGTTAATAGGTAACAAAGAGTGGCTGGAAAATCTGATTTTATTGTTGAGAACTCATGAATCACAATTTTTTCCCTTTGTAAAAAGTAAAGTTTTCAGCAGTCATCAAGGTGCATGAAGATGGAAAATGCTTTCATTCATTATTGTATGAAACAAGGTACATACATGTACAATTTTATTTCTTGCAAAGAAACGTGTCATGTCTTTAATGAATAGACATGCAGATATCGGTCCAGTCCAATACGAAAAATAGTAATATTACAGAATATCGTAATATTATTCTTATATTACTATTTTTCGTAAAATAGTTAAATTACGAAAACTCGTAATATAGCATGTTGTGAGAGACTATATTACGAGTTTTCGTAATGTTAGACAAAATTAAACATTGAAAGAAACTGAATGATGGTAAGGAAAGTATGACGTCAGAAATACATTATGCCCCAATGGTAGTAGTATCACTTGGTCATTTTGGTCAGTGACGTCTATCGAAAAATATGAAAATGCAAGAAGAAAGTAACAATAGTAATGGTTGAGTGAAAATTTTGTATTATTATTCTTATATAAGAATTTTCCCAGGGATGGGAACAATTTTCCATAAAACTTCAATGTATCCTAAAACTTGTCATAGTGTTCTATAATCCCCAAATTCCCTGTATTTTTCCCGAAGTCTACCCTAAAAATAAGACCCTAAACTCCAACAACGAGATGTTATGGGATATAACTTGTACAACTTTCACTAGGCTCTGACTCTGCATGCACTTGGATCAAATGCATCAAAACAAAGAAAATGCATGCATATCCACGATGATTTGATGAAACCAGAGACGTATAATCTCTCATGAAACATAACAAGCAGGTTGTATCAGAAAAAAAGGGAAGTAACTCTTCGAAGAGTTAGAAATTGCTTAATTATATTACGAATTTTAGTAATATTACGATTTTTCGTATTGGACTGGACTGAATATACATCAGACATTTATATATTAAATGGTGCAGAGTATATAGTACAACTGCAAAGATTTGCATTTACAATAGTATGGCTCATTCGAATAAGTTTAGCTTTCCATATTTAAGAAAGATCTCACCTTTTCATTACAGATGATTCCAGAGTTGAGAACAAAAGGATGGTCAGAATAATGTTTTAAACAATATGCATACTTTGAATTTTGGTAATCAGGCCCCATTAAGGACTTGAAGGGGTAGCCCCTAAATATTTATATTAAGCATTTCTCCTAAACGAAAAGAAATCTCTAAACAAGTGTATAACAAAAAGTCTTTGAAATCACAAGACCTAACGTTTGATATCAAGAAAAAGGGACCCTCTCATCAAATTAGGGGCTCAGCGGGGCCAGAAGTCTTTAACTCTTTAATGATCCATATTTTGTAATAAGTATACATTTTGAGAAGCAAAGATATTCATTTTAACGATATGCAACAATATGTTATAATATTTTGATCATATGTTATGTAATAAGGGATCGCCAGGGGCCAAAATGCTATATTTTTTATGCTTTACGTCTCGAAAAGGGGGAGTATTTTTATAAGCAATATTGAACAAAAGATGTTCAGAATATTGGATAAAAAAACAGAAACTTTAAATTTAATGAAGAAAAACTTAATGTCATTCTCTTTTAACGAATATCTCAGTCAAAATCACATCTCATCTTATCTAGAAATTTAACGGAAGACCTACTCGTTGCTCGCAACGAGATCTCATCTAGTTATTA
>PRKT01001412.1:37576-54962 GCA_003671525.1 Saccostrea glomerata
CCCCCCCCCCCCCCCCTCCAGCCTCAGAACGCGCCTAGGGTTTCAGGTAAACGTGTTCAGAGGTTCAGGGCTGGATGTTACTAGGGCTGTGTATTGAGTCAAAAATTTCGATACGATACGATACGATATTTTTTAAAGCGATATGCGATATATTGGATTCTGAAACAAGTCCATCAGAAAAGGCTTGTAGATCATTTTAATGCATACATTTCATAACAATTAAGTGTTTTATTACCCCTTTTTAAGTTCTTGTCTCATTGTCTTTAAAAATAACACTTCAATTAAAACTTAAGATGATATTAAAATCAACATGGTAAAAAAAAATTCTCTTTGTATTTTGTAATAATTATAAAAACTGTGTTATTTCCTAAGAAATTATGTAATTATTGAAGGTTTTAATTCAAAAAAGTAAAATATAATTTTTGGTAATTGAAATTCACATCTTTTAAATAGAATTTGAAGAAAAAATGTCTGTCCGATACGTATTGGAAGTTACTTTTCGATACGATATTTTTCTTGAATATCGATACGTATCGATATATCGATATATTGATACAGCCCTAGATGTTACCTGTCATTCAGAAAACTTTATTAATGGTTGTTATTAATGGTTGTAGTGGATTCTAATATATTTTGGTTGCTTTTTCCCCGAAATTAAATCAAATATCTGCCGGGGGTATAAAATCAACGAATGAATAGATCCATTTGGTTTAAAAATTCGCCATATAAGTTTAGACACAAGTTATGGTACATAGGGGCCTGGGTTCCTCTCCTTGTTAAAGCTTGGTTATAATGAAAATTCAAAGTTGAACAATTGCATGAGAACGATATGCGTAATTTGTGTAACACACTGTTATATTGCCTGCATTTCAATGAAGCTATTGACAAAACCAGAAGGCATTCATTTAAAATGCCCTCTAGATAAGTACTGAATAATATTATCACAGCATGAATCCATTGTTTGTACGGGTATTTTAACCTTGAAGGAATTTTAACTTTGAATTAATTCTACTGCAGTTGTTAACACTTTCAAATAAATCTTGTGTTACTTAAGGCTCGGCTTGTTCCAGCAAGAATGTAATCATTTGGTAGGTTATACCGAGGTCAAATGTGTCAATTAATTAAAGATTATACCTGGTAACACACTGCAAATCGAAGCGAAATATATACATGTACATTTGTAAACGTACATACATTAAATTTCCACATGCATTGTGTTGTCATAAATATATACATATAATATGAAACACGTGTATAGGTACCGATAGAAAAATGTAAACGCTGGTGAAAATTAAAAATATATATTATTCAGAAAAAAAAAATGAACAGTTAAAAATATCAAGTACATTCATGATAACTGTAAGAAAAAACTTGGATTGCATATAAAATCTATATAAATGCCTACAGTATCAACAGGTAAAATAAACGACTAAGTTTGACTAGAGGTACATTACTATACTAGTTTAATTAATACAGATTGGACTGGACGAAAATTAAAGTCATGTACATTTGTATACTATATATATAATATACCTATATTTATCCATTATCTATTGAGCAAAGTGCTACTGAGTTTAAAACACGAGTAACTGTGGGGGAAAATCAGCAATGTTCACTTGAACAAAAAAGCAATTCAAACTTAAAAAATAAATTTCAAATACAATAATTTCTAAACATGTATATTTATATCTATAATTTAATTAATAATTATTATGCAGTGTTAAACATTTTGTAGCTTTCTCCAGTCGTGTGTTCCTTTGTATACACAGCTATATATGAGATGACGATAATTAACAGAACAACATTGTCCAAAGAATAACAAAACAACACCGTGGTCTCGTATGCCTGTCATGTAACTGTCTTTGGAGAAGAAAACATGATTGTCTTCAGCGCAATACTAATATGCAGCAACTAACAAAATTATAAAACTGCAAAATTTGACTTTTGTATGAGGTTCTGAATAAAAGTCAGGGAAAAATGAACTACCCCAATATCTCAAATATACTTGCACTTCGTTGCTATTGAAAGCAAGTAAAGTTAAAGTTTTTATATTGAATTTCCTTATATACTTAAAGTCGTGCCAATTTTCCTCGTACTGCAGCAGATTCATTAACGATATTATAGGATTGATAGGGAGAAAATGAAATATAAATTTCTTCCTGGATTGAAAAAATATATAATGTTCGATGTTTCCACATAGAAATCTAAAAGACATTAGGGATCCTACAAATTGATTGAGGATAATTGCTGCTGTCTTCTTACGAACGTCAACTAAGGGAGTAAATGCAGCATTTCAAAAATGTAAAATTCACTAGTACATTTGTATCTACTTCAGTCAAATCATTACTTCAAGTTAGATCAGTTCTACTAGTTAGGTTTCTTAAATCCTACTTGGCCCATGAAAGACACACCGAATTATGCAATTAGCCCGAGCGCTAAGTTCGAGGGCAATGTGCGATCCTAGCTCAAGATTCGCTAGCCACTCTTCCTCTGTATTTTGCCCAAGCTACGGGTGTCTTCTTTTTATCCTTGGTGTAGCGATATTTTACAGACAGGAACTTGTTATTTGCGGCTTCCCTCTTGTGTTCGTATATCCTCAGTGGGACGTGATGGTTCCTGTAATGGTCGATCTTCATCCAGCCACCTCCGACACGAACGTACTGGTGTCGAGATTTCTTCTGTAAAAATGTTTGTCTACAGGTCATTACAATGTTCAGAAATCTAAATGCACCTTTTCTGTAAAGATACTGTTCTTGTTCTTGATTAATTTTGAATCTTGGTATATTCTAACAATCATGAAAGTGCATTCATTGTACAAGTACTATAGATTAAAGTTTCCCAAACCAACTTATATCAAGCCGGGCGAAGATTAGTGTTGAAATACATAAATTTATGTTAGTTACCCTTACCTTGTATATAACCGGAAGTGGAGGAGGCAGCTTCTGTTTTACAGGCACAGGTTCCGGTTCCGGTGTTTTTATTTTCGGTGGTGGAGGTGGGGGCTGCTTCTTCTTTTTCGGTTTTGGTGGAGGTGGGGTGGGAATGCGGGGAGGGGGTGTGGGCTCACGGGGTGGTGGTTTTTCCTTTTTAATTTTTGTCTGAGTACCGATGGTGCGACTCTCTTTTTCCGGAGGTTTCGGTACGACGTAGTTTGTCGTCATCTGTACGCCGACATTTCGTTTCTCCACGTCAGGAACATCATATTCGTCCACCCAACGATCTCCCTCTAGCTGCTTGACCGCTCTAGTTTCGTTGTTCTGCAGGCGGTATTCGCGGACAACCTTCTCTCTTTCGTCTTCGGTTGTTTCGGATGTTTCGTCTGCTTGAACAGGTTCATATTCATCCGCCATACCAGCGTGATAAGAACTTGGTCTCTCACGGCGAATGATGATCGGTTCGCCCCCATCTCGACCATTATACGAACTGGGTCGGCTTCTGGTGATGATTCGACGTACCACCCTACCCTCGCGCTCTGACGTCACAGGACGTCTAACAACTACAACCCTCTTGGGCTCTTCTCGTTCGACGCGGCGTATCACACGCTGCACAACATGTCCATCATCGTAAGTCTTATGAACACCTTCCGCTTCACGAAGAATGATCCTTCGCCGGACAGGTTCCTCGTGTGAACTCGCCACAGTCCGGATTGTCCTTACGGCACGGACGGAGGAGGCCGATCCAGGTCTCCGTCCCGGCTTTCTTACGAGATTTACATTCTCATAATTCGAGTATTCAACTCCTTCACCCTGATATTTAGCTGAATCCGTTAAGTGTTTCTTGAGAAGGTATTGTTTTGTTTCCATTGAGTTTTCTATGGGTTTCACATATTCTTTACGAGTGATTTTGTCTCTCGGGGGTCGTTCAATAATTGCACGTAAAACCTGGGGATTTCTCACTACTTTCCTTCGAATGACCCTATTTCGTTCATCAATAATGTTAGTACTTGCTGTCGTCTGCGTACACGTGCTGCAATATGACGTCACTGACTCTGAATCGGTCTCTGTCTCCGTGTCACTAGGTGTTCGAGGAAGAGTTCTTTTCATGACTGGACGGGAAACGTAAACCCGTTGCTCAGGCATTTTTATCTTATTCCTGTACACTTATGACAAAGTCAACACAAAATTATTCATAAATCAAAGCAACACACACAATATTAAGAATCCAGATATCAATCTACTCCAATGCGACATGACAAGACACCGGCTTCGCTTTCGCCATTTTTATTGTGATTGCGAATCACCCATGACGATGAATTTTTTTGTTTACCTCTCGGCTTTGTGTTGGAATAATTTTGTTTGCCGTTTAAATTTCTGTGACGGGAAACCCTTCAATAGTCACCTACACTTTATACTTATACTAAAGGCAGGTAAATATTCCCGAGCTTTAAATCCAAAAATATTAATTAATCCTTCGGAAGGTGAAAAACCAGTTTTGAAAGATTTAACACTGGAAATGCTGAGTACACACGTTTTCAATTTCAAAATCCGTGTACACAAATGTTTGAAGTATTAGTGTACAGTACTTTTTAATTGCAGACATTAAATCGAAATTATGGTCGCCATTTTTGATATTGATGTTGTCGTAGTAACGTGAAGCGGCTGGCGACACGTGACATGCTGTGATCGATGCTAGAGCTGAATGAAACATACACCTCATCACCTGTAATTTACACCTGAGTGACATTATAAATGCCCATTTTTAAACCGTACATTTACATATATACGCCATAATACGGTATTTTATGCATACTTGATTTTTATTCATCCCATGCAGGATCTAATAAATAATCTATGAAAAATTAAATATGAATGAAATAAAATTAAACTTAAGATATTTATTTATTACAGAAGGATTCACTCACATATTGGACTTATTTCTTAATTTATAATGCAAGAATTTTCTTTTTGAATTTAAGTTTTAACTTTGTTTACAATAAATAACATAAGTCCGTTTTCAGTTGAATAAAAGAGATTGATTCTATCTATACTTTTAAAATAATATTTGTTTTTTTTTTTTTCCAAATTTTGCATTGATGGAAAAAAGTAATATGTACATGACAGTATTGCAGAATTTTGATTATTCCATGCAGTCATTTAATGTGAAAAACAAAATATCAATTATTGAAACCTGTTATTTTTTCAGTTCGAACATATGAATCAAAAGACAAAAAGAGGCAGATACATTACTGATTTCTTTATTCCAAAATTCATAAATTCAATTAATTAACTGTCGATATTCAATTTCTTAATATCAATGGAATTTAAACCACCTTAATTTATGGTTATATAATTCAAAATCATTTGTTAAATGAATATGATTGTAATCTATTATGCACTTGAAAATGTCAACGTTTTAGCATAATTATAGACTCTATTTAACAAAACATCACCAATTAGTCTAGATCTGTCCCAAGGCTTCTGCAGTTAAACTTAAGTCAAATCGAATACATTGAAAGAAAATATATTCTCAATCAGTGAAATTAATTCGAAGTAAAACAAATAAGCAACAAAATTCCTATTTCATTAAATCTTTTGTTTGAAGGATATTTCTATAATAAAAAAAAATAATTATAATAAAAAGTATTAAACTTTCATTATTTCTTTTCTTCTCATTTATTTAATTAAACTCTTTTGAAGGACAAATTACGCATTAGCTTGCTTTTTAGTGCTGTAGATAGTACAAAAATATAGTCATGTAGTATAAAATAAAAACACCCTGTATATCATAACTTTCAAATATAAATACTGAATCTAAAAAAAGATTAATAAATTATAATTGAATATTAAACCCCCTTACCAATTTATCAAATATCAAATAATTTTTAAGAATCCCACTGATGCAATTAATATTTTTTGTATACTTTGCAAAGTATATATAAGTATTCTAATTCTTGAATTGAATTGAATTTTGAATTGAACATATTTTATTGACAAAGTCAAAAGGATCGGACACAAGTTCTGTAACTTAGATAGTCCTCTCCTAATATAATATTTTGTAAAATTGCCAAAGTAAAACAAACATATATACATATGGTCTACTATATACATTGTATACATTGTAACAATAAACAAAAATTCTTAAAGAAATTATTCTAAAATATTAAAAGAAAAAAAAAAGAAGAAGAAGAAAACTTCTACATTCTCTAAGCTAAAACTGTTGCAGATAATAATCATTTTTAAATGTTCCATTTGATAAACCAATTCATTGAAAAAAATCAAGTAATTAAAACAATTCTGAAAATAAAAAAATTATGATATATAACAGATATAGATTCTTTTATACATGTATATTATATAATTATGAATTTCATTAATTCAATTAGAAAGGTATATTTTAGAAGAAAAGCTTAGAGCAACTCTAGTATAAATGCACATACCGCAGGTAATATATGTAACGTATAAGCTATATCTTAATTAATTCTGACTATCATATCACACAAATATATTTCTTTTAATAAATAAGATTCAGTTCAGCAGAATTAGTTCAATGTAATGTTAATTTCAAGGAATAAAAGAAGCATATCGGATTTTGTCCGTTTGTTTCCGTTCTCTGTTCACTACTGGAGTTTTTGAGGCACTGTAATGGAATTGTGATCGAACAAACGGGATCCGGTCCGCTGTGGGTTGGAACTTCCGGTGTAGGGGGCGGTGCTGTATCCGGTGATGCTCTTCCTTCATCCACCCTCCACCCACGCGGATAACGACGTCCGGAGGCGGAGGTGGCTAAAAAAAAAAAATGTAAAATATAATAAAACTGAAGAAATAATAAAATGAAATCATACAGTCATACATTGTAATTTAATTTACAAGATATATATCAGGATGGATGGCATTTTTTATCACGTATCTTCTGAGGGATCTCAATATAGTTACTAGAATATAAATGATTTTCATTTAAATGACATCGTATAAAGTCAACCGATCAAGAAGGCCTGTAGAGTTACCTTCCGTTGTATACATGTATCGACATTGCATACCATAATATTTTGAACATGGACATTCCTTAGTTCAGTTTGTTAACGGCAAAATGATGTTTACAAAGGTATAGACCTGGATATGTTCTTTTAAAAGTTGATCATTGTGAACTGAAGAAAAGGGGTTCTTACGAGGAAACATTTTTGTCCCTTTAGTATGATCTATATTAAAAGTTTAGAGACCCTACATTCAAAATCGTTTACTACAATTACATCTATTTATACCTTTGGTTTACGAACACGTGGTTTAATTACGGGTTTCTCAATAAACTCAGCTGGAATAACGTCGGGCTCGGAGCCTATTTCTAAACAATGCACGGAATCTTCTCTCGTCACAGAATCATTCGTGTTTCTCGGAGAATTTTCCGTCTGGGATTTAGATTCTACATATATAGCTTCCCCTTCCGGTTTATAAGGAAAGTTATTGCTTTGAATAATTTCCAGTGGCGCTGAATTGCGTTTTCTTGCATAAACAAATTCTTTTTCTTTTGTATGACTGGGAGAAGTGTTACTGTACACAATCTCTAGACTGGTCTCGCTATTCCTGGAGCAGAGCTTGCGAATGTCATCAGTCGCTGGTTGAAGGTCCGATGTCCATTCACTCTCAGGTTTGGTTTTTGGTTTTCGGAACAACTTAGAACTTTTATCTTCTCTTTCAGTCTGAATGCCTATTGAAGACATTTCACTTTTTACGCGGGGTGAAGACTGCTCTCCTCCTAGATATTCGAAAGATGTGAGTTCGAAAGTTTCTTCTCTATTTCTGTTGTTTTCCTCTTTCTGACTTCGGCAATCTGATGATCTACTAGACTTGCTTCGGGAAGAATAGCTCTTACATCTTCCTCCATAACTTCCTTTTGAATTTTCTCTTTCGTTTTGGAGTTTCTTGCGATTTAATTCCTTATTTCCGGAATCCCTATGTTTATTCACATCTTTGACAGATGTTTTCCCCTCTCTGTTGTTGAACCAGTAAAGAACATTTCCAGCACTAGCTGCTGTATCATAATATTTAGCATTGTCTTTTTGGCGAAGTTTTTCATTTACTTTCTGGATACGATTGGACTCGGGGGTGACCTTCTCCATTCGTTTAAGAGACCTGTAACT
Source organism: Saccostrea glomerata (assembly GCA_003671525.1). Lineage (NCBI taxonomy): Eukaryota > Metazoa > Mollusca > Bivalvia > Ostreida > Ostreidae > Saccostrea > Saccostrea glomerata. The sequence continues at coordinate 45,651 of PRKT01001412.1, forward strand.
TGTGGACCCTGAAGTTTCATATTCCTGACCCCAATATGGCGGAAGAGAGCACGTGATATTTTTGGAAAAAGGCAGTCTGCTATTCCAGAGACGTTCTATCATTTCACTCCCAGAGGGCGCATACAGCGGCGGAAGTTTGGTTTGAATTCCTACATCCCTGACAATTGCCTTCGGTCGTGATTCCTGAACTAGATACTTCGTACTCATTTGAACAGCCACCGTTCGAGTTTCTCTAGATTCATCATAGTACTCTTCAATATCATACGAGATTCTCTCCGAGTCATCGCCATAAGTTTCAGTGGACTCGTAAGAGGATGCTGAAGAATACCTGTCGGAGGTACTAGTCTCTGACTTATTATCAAGATCCGATGTCTTTCTCTTTCGTATTCGAAACAATTCATGCCTCTGGTGATTGTAAACAAACGAGAAGTCCTTCTCCGACCGTTTCTGCCTTACCTTTTCTGTATAAGAACTCGACAGAATCCGAGGGTTATAAATAACTTTATTAACATTCTCTCTTGTCTGTGTTCCGACATCTCGAACTTTTGAGAAGTATCGATTTGGCTCGAGGATGTAGTGAGTTTTCATCTGTACCCCTACGTCACGTGACCCCGGTCCCGCGGATCCATACTGTTCCCTGTAGGCTCGTCTCTGGATCCGCTCCCCCACGGAATCTCCATAGGACTCCCAAGAAAAGTCACTCTCTTCCTCCGACATGATACCGAGTTAAAGTCAAGTATTTCACATTTTATCTTTTAGTACCATTTGTGTCAGAATCGTGGATATTGATGGAATTCCAGTGTCTGTGTCACTTATATATATTTCATATCCTTTAAGAAAAACAGTTCCTTGACTCCAGACAGACAACATTCTTTTAAAATGTCTTGGAGATTACATTTTTCATTGTTGTGTTTGTTACACAACATTTTCAACTATAGAATCCAGGCTTGATGCGGATGTCTAATTGTTGCTAGGGTAGTTCAGCACGGAAGTTTATAAACATGTCGATATTCCCCGTGAAGATTTTTATTTACGACACAGATATTCCTACGTACGTACCACATAAGAGCCATTCAACCCTCTAGCTGAGGCGTTTAAAATGGAAATAATGTGACGATTTAACACCTATACTGAACATCGTATCCAGCTCTATGAGGTGTAGACAGATTTTGATACAATCTTAGATAGGAATTTATTGTATACCGTGTCAACTCTTCTAAAGGACGATTTGTTTAACATAATGCACAGAAACAAATCGATATTTGAACTAGTAAAGATGCAATGCATGATATATACACCGTGAGAGAGAGAGAGAGAGAGAGAGAGATTTAAAATTTGAGGGTACAAAATATTTTTATCCCCCAAACCTCAGTTGTTACATGTACATGTAGACTTTCCAGTATAATATATATTATGCCTTATATGTCTATTTCTATCAAAAACATATAATATCCATGTTAGAAAATGGCACAAGACCCGATCCAAAGCTATATAGATCTACCAGATAATGTCGTTTCATTTAACGCTGCACAGTAAAAAATTAATTAGCATTTTTTTCAAATTCAATGCATACATAGTGAAATAAAAATCCTTAAAAGATTGATTTTTTCTAAAAGATTTGGACATTGTACCATTAGACGACTATAGTACAGAATTGCCATAAGTCTGCGGTAAAATAATTATATTTTCCTAACAGAAGACGAAAGTGTGAATTAACTTCTCGTGTTAATCAGATTACCTTATGACACGATCAACGTATTGAATGATTGTCATTTTTTTACTTATTGAAATAAATAAATAAAATCAAAAATTACATTTAAAATTCCTGAGTGTAATATTTGCCCATCACATTAGCAGTTTATTATAAATTCTGAATAATGAAATGCTCTGATGCGTGTGGAGTTTTACAACAGATGTTTGTAGAGATTTAAATATCCCTCGGCGATAAGATTAGTTCTATAGAATTCACGTTATTCATTTTATTCGATGTTCGATCCCAATCACCATCTCTTGTAAATATTTCAAAGTCTTAAAAAATTATGGCTCCTTATAAATTCCAGTGTCATTATACTTTGCCAAGATTAGTCTAACTCATGACCCCATTAAATCATCTAATAGAGTATTTAGATTAAGAAATGAATATATATCTTTAAAAACCGGTAGATATATTCTAAATGTACAGGTGCATTCAATTTGTGCATTTATCTCTCTTGACAAATCTCTTCTCTTTTCAGTAAAAAATTATGTAGATTTTTTTGTGTTATGATGTAATTATTTTCACTTAGAAGGAGAGAGTTTAAGATAATTTTTGCATAAAAGTAAACTTACCGGAGGGGGAGGGATGTACTTCCGTTTTGGACCAAAACTCTGAGGCGGAACCAATACCGGGGGTGGCGGACGGAGGTCTATCTCTTGAACCAGGGGCGGTTCCGGTTTTCTCTCCACTTCCTGTGTAAGGACCGGGTGCGGATCTTGCTTCACCACCACTTCGATCTCATCGTCGGTGTTGGGTTGTCTTGGAGGCGGTTCCGCTTGGACGACCGCAGTTTTGTACCTGTCTTTTGGGAGCTTTGGAGGACGACCGGGTTCTGGCACCGTTTGTGTCACAGCATCATTGGTGAATATTTCCTCCTTTGGTTCCTCTGGGGGTGGCACGAAGTGAGTGATCATTTGTGTAGCGACATCCCGGGAACGCTGAGACTGATATTCACGCATGCGGTTTTGAAACCCTCGTTCGATGACGACTTTCTCTGACCTGGTATCTGTTGAAACCGAAGCATCACTTACAGTACTTTCCTGTACTGGGGCTCGGCGAACAACTTCTCTCACTTTCCTAACTTCGGCATATCCTGGTTCAACTACTCTTCTTACTGTTACATATTCTGGTTCAGCAGTACGCGCCCTAACTTCCTCGTGTTTAGTTTCCGGTGGTCTTCGGATAATTCTCCAGGATCCCGGTTCTCTAGACCGAAACTGCCTAGCTTCATATCCTTCGATAGAATCAGGGGATTGACCACGTCTTATAATACGTCGCCGAATCGTTGGGGATCTTAGCTGTTCACGTGATGATACACTCTCTGTTGTGGAACACGTGCTGCACGTTTCTGATGTATCCGTGTAGCTGCTGGGCGAATCACTGCGCGTGAACCTTGAACTTCCTGTTTCCGATGAATAGGAACTTGATAGAGACTGCGCAGGACGGCGAATCACATATCGCACCGGACGTGACGTATATGTCGGGTTTGATATTGACCTTATCACTCTTCTTTCCCTGGGTACTTCCGCCTCGGAGGAATACTTGGTTCTATATGATGGTTGACTAAGCTGACGTTTTACGACTACTCTCCGCTCGCTGTCGACAGGTCTGCGTCTCTGGACTCTGTTCACCGTGTCCCTTGACTTTAAAATTTTTCCTTGGGAGTACGAAAACACAATTTCTCGCCGGCTTCTGACACTCCCTGAATCAGACATTTTTTTTACTCGTACACAAAAAAAAATATAAAATCTTAAAATAATCAAGAAAATTCTGTCATTTCAGAAGATTAAGTTTTAGACCACATCCAAACATAAAAGTTCTTTTATAGACGTATCCAAGTCGCACCAATTAAGAAACTGTTCAATGAAACGTTGAACAGTCCGGACCTATCAATTCATCTACCGGGTTGCCAGTTCAATAACGCAAGTATTTCTAAAGGTCTTAGTAATTTAGTGGTTTAAGCGGCTTATACATCCATTGATTTTGTCGCGCATTAAGAAAACAGTAACTTTAATTTAGCTAAGTTTATGCCCCATTGTTTAAATATCCACAAACGGGTGTCAGAATTAGAAGGCAGACACAGTATGTATAAAATAGCATTCCCGTCGTTTCATATTGACCTGATCGTGGTATATACAGGGTACTGGGTATTGTATTACTCGGCACCAGACCAACTCTGAGTGCGACGGAGCTACTCAAACATTAAATAACGATTACACTGTTTTTTAATAAAAGAAAACGGCATTGAAAAAATGGAGAGTGAATAGGAAAATTGATTAGATGCATGCAATACAAATATCTTTTCATTCGCGGTTTTTCTTTAAAAAGAGTTAAGTAATATTGGTAATTACTGAGTGTATGGAGTTATATAATTATTAACTAGAGGAGAAAGAAGTTTACCACAAAATTAAATAAATTATTATCTCTTTTCCTTTTTTTCTTTTCATTGTAAGCAATGAAATATATGTATACAGGGATAACAAACAGTATTCAACAGAAGTCCATCAAACAGTACAAAATTGGACCACTAAAACATCAGGAGAGGGATCAGGTGCTATGGAGGAGTGAACATCTCTTGCTGACCGGTCACACAACGCTTCTTTCGTCATGACCGGGAAGTAACGGAAAATCCACCGAAAAATTCAATGTGTGGAATGTGGGTCACGTTTAGTTTTTACTACCTACAGAACTGTACCGTTATGATTTGATATGGCCAAACGCTGAATATATACTTGTATTTGATGGTCAGAGATAACTCTTGTTAGAAATTAGGAACTCTCTAGTAGAGAGAAGATAACTTTTATCATCAGCCAATGAGAATCAAATATGCTAATAAGAAATAAAGTATAAATCTCTGTAAACTTGTTCATTTTACTCTTTGAAACATGGTTTTCAATTTTTATGATAAAAGTTTGTTTGTATCATCTGTCTTTAAGGTGAGAAAGAGGATTAGGCAAGACTGAACAAGTCTTTCCTCTCCTATCAGACTATCTTACAGTTAAGTTAAACCTATGATAATTAAAGTAAACTTAGTTTAATATAAGAAATCCAGCATTGAGACACACTTAAAACTGTGGAAGAGATAAATTAGATTTTGGATTTTGATTTTTTACCCTGTCTCATAGGTACATTTGTTGTATATAATTTTTCTCTGTTAGGTACCGAGAAGCTATCTGAGCTTTCCCACAAATCAATTTTTGAGCAAGTGTCCCCTGGAGACGAAATTTAGGAATAATGTTTCTGATTATTGTTGCAACATCCGCTTGGTTACACGTCACACTTCACACATAAAACCATCATGCTGCAGTTCCGCTACTTAGAATTTAGCTGCTTTAAAGTTTTAATTATATTACAACAACATGAACAAGAAAAAGAAATTTTGCTTAAAAAATGAATAAATAAAAACTGTATTTACAGTGACATTTTTTTGAAATATAACTCTTGAATATTCGGAAGAAAACAGTCTAATAACAAATTAATCTTTAATATCATTTACATCATACACGAATTACTATGATGGTATAAATGCAAAATCTACACATTTCTAGTAGTTATGCTTGCGAATTTTGCCCAGGAACCGCCTCGTACATGAAAATTCACTAAAACGGTTGTGATTCATAACTGTTACAGAAGCATAATGTGATTTATTCACTTTTCTCATTTTACAACTTGGATGAAACAGAGAGGGAATGACGGGATATCTGTCTGACGTAGGTTTACACTTCCGGTCGCTGGTGCAATTTTTCTGTTGATGGTAATTTTGTTCCATCCAACCACCGCCCACACGTACCAAAGCGTCATTTCCGGGTCTAATTCGTTTCTGTAAAGTATGATACATAATGTTATGATTTTACAAACCATTGATATTATTCAGTCTTTATTATTTAAACTTTTGTTTAAGTGCAATTATTATAATTCCTTAAATAGATGAATACGAATAAAAACTTCTCACGGACATTAAAAAAAATGTAATTCGCAATTCAATCTCGCAGGATGTACATTTTCTCAAAATATTACATTTAAAACTTAACAATTTTTGTAATAAATTCTTCTAAAACGGAAAATGAAAGATTTCAAGTTCTTAAAAATGGTGGAAAATAAATTCTTACAAGACGTGTTTGTGAAACACTATGCGCCCGGCGGCAACAAAGTTCGAAAAAGTTTTTTTTAGCATAAATGTTACAGTCAAGGTAACTGACCCCGTTGGCATTTGAAAGAACTTAATTCGTGGAGTATGCATACCAAATATGAAGTCTCTATCTCGTATGGTTAAAAAATAATGCTGACATTTCGAAAAAGCTATAATTTTTATCATATAGGTCACAGTCAACGCCACAAGGTAATTGACCTTGTCGATATTTGAAGGAACTTTTTTATCGAAGTACGCATCCCAAATATGAAGACTCTATCTCCTATGGTTCAAAAGTAATGGCAAAAGTTCGAAAAAGCTATTTTTAGCGTATAGGTCACAGTGAAGGTAACAAGGTCATTGACTTTGGTGTCAGTTGAAAGTGCTAAAATAGTGGAGTATGCATACTAAATATGAAGTCTCTATCTTTCAGAATTCAAAAGTTATGGTGAAAGTTAAAGTTGACAACAAACAGACAAACAGACAGAGAGACAGGACGAAAACAATAAACGCCGAATCTATCGCATTAAAAGTATAAATTTGTGAGAGTCTATATCTGTGGCTTCTTTATGAACTGCTAAACCCGTTAAAATCAGAAATGAACGGATGTTTTGAATCCAACATAGAGGTTAAAACACTTATATGTACCTGTCTCGCACTTGGAGCTGGAGGAGTGGATCTCATCTCTGGTCCACTATCAAAATCTGAACAAGGAACAACTTGTTCAATCTCTGGGGGTGGTGTTGGCTGTCGTTGTTCGACCTCCAGTGGTGGTACTGGTAGCCTCTGCACCTCCTCACTTAGCCTCGGGATACCTCCAGCTGCTACCTCAATTTCGTCATCATCGACCGGTTGGATTGTCGGAACATCTGCAACAATGACCGCAGTTTTATACTTCTTACTTTTGATGTACTGAAATATAAACGTTTGTGTCCTAGCTTCTTTGACTTTTTCCTGATAATATGATGTAACATAATACGATGTCATTTGTGTTGAGGCATTTCTAGAAAACATTGGATGTATCCGGCGCAAAGGGGCTTGAACAACTGGATATGTATGACCATTTTCCGGTTCGTCAGATCTTTGTCCGTTGGTGTTCGTCGGATTTTTCTTTACAGTTTTGGAGAGATAGTCTGATGTAATCCGAAACGTTGTCATTTGTGTTGAAACATCTCTAGAAAACCTTTGATGTAATCGGCCTGAAGGGGCTTGGACAACTGGATAAGCATGACCATTGCCCGTTTCGTCAGGTCTTTGTTCATTGGTGTCCATCGGTATTTCTTTACAGTTTTTTATAAACAACTATTTCTTCAATTTCCAAATGGAATTCCTATAAGCTTTTTTTTTATTTGAAACTAATCTTTGCCTTTTCACTTTCAGACTGTTTGATGTGAGCATGAAAATTAGTGTTACGTTCAGTCTTTCACTAACACTCTTTGTTTAGGATTTTTTGTTATATCACTTTGTTGCCCGATCCTTGAAAGAACTCACTTCAGGGCATATCCTTTTAAATAATTATAAGAAAACAAACAGAAATGCCTTGGCAGTCCATATTCAATAGATATGTTGCTTCTGCCAAGTTTAGATTTTGAACTGCATGCACACATACACAACTTGAAGTGAAAACATGCGACGTTTCAAGCCGAATAATTTGAAAAATGAGATCCCAACATAAATATGAGGCAAACATACAGTACCTAGTGCATACCGTATTCTCCTTTCTGAACTTTGAATCAATGCATGTATGCACTAAAACAAAAACAAGTAACGGTGCATTGAACTAAATAATGGTCATAGGTAACAATTACGCAAAGATAAAAAACTGCATTCAATATTGGGCATATTACGGTAAAGGCAAACATAACTTGAAGATTTAAAAGAGCCTTATCTGAAAAGGTCGTTTTATAGGATTATTTAATATTACGATTAATAGAGCATACATTGTGATTCGCCTGTATGATATATCTTAATATTAACATTAGTTATCACTTGTAAATTAATCTTGTAAACTTCAATATTGAAACATGTAATTCAAGTTATTAAATACTTGGTAAACTATATACTAGTAATTTTCAACAAATAAATAGGATTTTGATGACTTTTTACATGTAAATTCATAATTTACATAAATCAATGATGAGAAACTAAATGTCCGGTTCTCATCTAATAAAAAAAATATTCTGCGCGGATCATTAGAATAAGTTATGTTTTCGTGAACTAAAAAAACTCTCAGTTTTATTATTGATAAATATATCCGGTAATCAAAATCATTTTTCAGACATGGAAAACTGTGCCTTAATCAAAATAGAATATAGAAACAACAAAAAGTAATCAGGCTCACCTCTATTGAAACAAAACAAAATAAGGAATGATTTTGAAACAATTTTGCAGTTTCTAAATCGTAAACTGCCCCAGATTATGTAAAATCGTATTGCATTTAGGCTAGAATAAGCTTCAACCCTTAAGGATACACCAAAGGCTTTTTTCAAGATTTTTGTCAATTTTGAGATTTTTGGCTAAGAAAACAATGCTAATCACTGCTTTATAATGCATGAAAAATTCTTGCTGAGTATTAAATGGTTTTCTAATTATTTATCAATAATCAAACATAAACACTAACACATGTGAATGTGCCGTTATTGAAGCTTCTGATTTGGTCTGTAACTGCCTACTTCTGAAAGGGGCAATAAATCACAGTGACCACTTGGGGAATTCTTCACTAGCCACACAGAGGTTATCAGTAATTAAACTACAGGGACTCTAGATTTAGGGAAGGAGATCTAACAGGTCACTAATGACCATGAAATAGGAGGTGGAGCTTAGCTCTTGCCATTTTGCCGGGAAATCTTTCTGATTCAGAATTGAACCTATTTTACTTCATTAAAAGCACCTAAATAAAGAAAAGAACCTCCCATTCTTGTGAATATGCATAGGAAATATGGATAAGTGACAGGTATCCAAAGCTGAATCTCCAAGGTGTCATATATTTCTAGCTTTGGCAGACTTTGTTGTGTAATGGGTTTTTGCCCTCTACTGTAAAGTAAGATCAGACAGTTGGTGGTATTATTTCAAAGGATTCAGCTCCCTTATTTATTGACCAATTTCTCTGAAAACTGGCCAGAATGCGTCTCAAATATGTTCTCACAAAACCGTATCTCAGATTTTTGATATCTTGCTCAGTTCTTGAATTGTTGGGGGAAATGCAGAATTGGGCTAATAAAATGATAACATTTAAAGACAAATGGATGTAACTCTTGAATAAGAAGATTTATCAAAAATCTGAGATACGGTTTTAAAGTTCAATCTTTAATCTACATTGAGGCAAAATTTTGACTTTGAGAGGTGGAATACAAAAAAGTTGATTTATAGAATAAACATGCACTAATATTTACATTAAAATATTAATACTTTTTTAAAAAGATAAAAA
>PRKT01001412.1:55001-73457 GCA_003671525.1 Saccostrea glomerata
AAACCCCCCCCCCCCCCTTAAAAAGCAACAAACAAACAACAAACAAACTTTACAAACTTTTTAATTTTTTTCGAAGTGGGTTACATTACAAGAGAAAAAAATATTGATAGTCATATAATTTTATTTTGTTTCATTCTATACTATTTACTGATTTCGTTAATTCGTAAATCTAGTATTTAAAAATAAATGATTTAAATTGCCATTACTTAATTAAGAATGACTGACAATGTGTGACAATATATTATTTTTTCAATTTGTGATTCCTAAAATGTAGTCGATTTATCATAAGTTTCTTTTTTAAAACTTATCATGACACTTTCGATTTAAAATATATTTCAGTAGGATTTCTTCATAATAAGTAATTAAAAAGAGAATTCGAAAAAAAAAAATTCGAAAAATTAACATGTTAATTACCAAAATCAAAACGAATACCCCACAAAATTACATTTCCCTGTCATACAATTTTATTGAGACTTCAGATTTGAAAACGAAATGTCAGAAAGATAAATCTCTTTTGAAATGTCAAACTGAAACATATGGACAAAAGTGATAGATTTAATCACACATAATAAATATAACAGCAAGTAATTGATGTACGTTGTAAGCCCCATCAAATAACCGACTGCAGATGCATCATGTTTGACTTTTCACTGCCATTTAGTACAGGAATTTCAACGAAAATATTTCAGTATTTTAGATGAGATACATTTTAAATTTTCATTCTTGGTGTGGTTTAAAATAAGAATGGATCACATGAATATCTTGTAGCAAAATTGTATTCATGTTCAAATCTGAAAAAAAAATCAGTTTTTCTTCTAGCCACCTTGAAAAAATGCAGTTTTATTGAGATTTAATGATAATGAATTTAATATTTTTTGAATAGGTTTTGAATGATGCATGGATAAAATATATTGATATATGCACAACGACGAAAGTAAAATAAAATGTGTATCGTCATACACTACACGATAAAGAAAAAGGTAAGGTTATAACACAAATATTGCCCTTTGATTTTCATAAATATGAAACTGATGTAAAAAAAACTATATGAAAACTAATGCTTTTCGAATCATTAAAATTCCATGCAGAAGAATATTATAAATCTTTTTTCTCACATGCATTTATAAATGCTAATTGTGACATCATAAACTTGCATTTTTATAATATTTCTTCTATAAGTTGCGGAGGACATGAATTTATGATGAAATTTTCCTTCAGATAATATTGTACACAGGTACGCCCACAATGATTTTGAGATATGTTATTTTTTATTGAATTTTAAACATCCAAAAAATAAAGTGGCTGTTGGTCGAAGACACTATATTCTGAAGGAAATTATCCTTGAAATTAGTCTTTTTGAAGCTTTTCTGTTTAAGATTGAGAAATGCATCATATCAATGACGTCATATTCCCGGATTGATACTCCTTTATGCCATTTTTTCCTTATCTTTCTGTCATATACTCAATAAATATTTGAGCCAGTTTCAAAACTTGTTGAAAACATTAAATTTCTAGATGAAACTGTATCTTCTTCTTTGTAGTTGTTGAACCACCCTTTCCTCAATAAGTCTGTGACCAATACTGTAAAATCACATATTTTCGAAGAGTCAATTTTTCGTGGTTTAAGGAAGAATTTTGATTCTTGACCAATAAAAAATTGGTCGGCTAATAGCGGTTTCAATTGGTACCCATGAGAACTCCATTAGAGTTTTGGAAAATCTTGTCTCCAAAAATTAATAAAAATTGATATTGCTGATCGGAAACTCAAGTGTCTTTTTAAACTTCAGAGTACTTGTGCGTACAATTAGAATGTTTTTAACAGAATAATTTTGCAAATTGAGAAATGACAAGGTAAACAAATTAAGCACTAGTACATGTAACAATTTTTCAAAAGTTATTGCAAAGGTAAAAGTTTTTCAAAGTTAGGTCAAACTCGAAAATCAAAAGGCCATATTCTATTTGTATGCAATGGAAGAGCATGCAATGTATTTGAAATATAAAGGCTCTGGTACCATCAGAAAAAAAATTACGTAAAATGTTAATCTTTTAAAAAGCAGATCAAGCTTAGGTCAGTCCTGAATGATTACCGGAATCGGTAACCGAATGGTTACGGGAGGATTTATAGAAATTTTGTCATATATTTATAATTAATTCAGTGATTCTGAAGCAATCTTGTAATAAATAAAATAGGTATGAATGCGGAATTTCAAGTATTTCCGATTATTTATATAGAAGCATTTATTAATATCCGCTTGCAACAAAATTCAAGTGGATACAGTTATGTGTGTGTTTATGTGTAAGTGATTTATGTTGTCATCAGGCGAAATGGAAGCAAATACATCGTGATAAATGTCGAACTCTACCTTGAGATGTTCTTTGCGGGGGGAATGCTCTACTTTGCGGTGCCCTTGTTTGAATTCCTCCACTTTGTTGATCATTATCAGTCAAATAAGTTGATACTCTTAACTGGAAGTTAATTCAACATGAATTTTTATAAATTAATTATCATGTACGCAATGTTAATGATAGATTGATTAATTGTATATTGTTTAACATCCCTCTCCAGAATTTTTCAATTATATGGAGACGTCACCGTATGCCGGTGAAGGGCTTCAAATTTAAACCTATACTCGGCACTCAGGGCCATTAAGCAGTGAGGGTTCTTTATTGTGCCAGCGCCTATCGTGACACAGGACCTACGTTTTTAAGGTCATCGGACTTTCACATCTGGTGCCGAGCGCTTGGCAAAGAAACAGTCACTACCTATTTTTACGTCTTAGGTTTGACGCGGCGCTGGGAGCGAGAATCGAACCAGGGCCTCCCGATCACGAAGCGAACGCTCTACCACTAGGCTACCGTGAACGGTCGTAATGTTAATGACAGTTGAATGCAGATATAGTAGAAAAAACGATGCATTGAATATACATGTGAAATTCCCTTACATTGACTTTATTAGTTTTTTTAAATCCCCTTCAGATGATCAAATCTGTAATAGTTATACTAATATAGTAACACCTGAGAACTTAAATGTATTTAACAAGAGTGCTACGATGCTTTAAGTATTGGGGAAGTTTAATAACTCATGGTTACAAATAGTTTAAAAAGATATTTTACAGTAAGGTAGAAGACACTTCATTTTGCACAAAATCATTCTAATGATATTCATTTCAATCAATGAATAAATAAATTTTACAAATGTATAAAATTATCAGAGATAAAAGCAAACACCAAGGTACAGAAATACAACTTTATTATAGAAATAAATGCGAGTATTTATAGCTAATGATTGTAATCTTTGGTCTAACAAGTCATGATCCTTCACAAGAAAATGAGAGTGATTCATATTCTGAATACGTTAACATTTCTTTAAATGTCACCATCTTTCACATCTTCGTCGCACCTCATGGTAAATTAAAACTATATAATAGTTACAAGTACGTATTGTTAACAAGGCCTATGTAGCTATCTCTAATCATTGAAATTCGTGTTTGAAGATACATGTATTTGAGAATAAATATGACTATATTCAATGTACAGAGGTACTTAGAGATTTACAGAGGTTATATTTACCCCCCCCCCCCCCCCCAAAAAAAAAACAACACAACAGTAGAAGGCTAGAAAATACACGTACAATTAATAAGGCCCCAAAAATCTTCATTTTTCAAGAAGAGAAATTCATAGTCCAACATTGATGTTTTAATAATATTTTTATGCATTGGAATGGCACTTTGATTGATGAGATTTTTACTTGTAATAAATATTATTAGCAGCAGCCCCCTACATTAACGTACAACGAATTCATAATACAATTATAATATTTATTTATATAAAGGAAAAATACAAAATAATTTCCTTGAACTAGTAAAAGAACGACAACAATAAATGTCTCAATATCATAAAACTTGAGTGTTAATTCATTAATGGGATTTCTTTGTTTTAAAACAACAAAGAGGACTTTAATAACTTAACATATTATGCAAATTAATCAACAATAATAAAACAATTACATTAAGCTAATTAAACGTCCCCTAGAGTTTCACACGTCCCCCTTAGTCTGACGTTTATCAGCGATTCGTATTTCGTGGAGATTAGAGTGAATAAACCGCTGACTGTTTTCAAGAGACAGAATTTTCTCGTTGACACTACTGACATTTTGATGTAAGAAATCTATATCCTTTTGTAGTTTTAAGGCAACAGGTGACACATCGGTGGTATCGCCCTGTTGTCGATGATTCCAATCATCATGATCGTCGTTCCCGGCCAGGTATGAGGTTCCAACTGACTGATCATTTCTCACCTCTCCTTGATTGATCATTTCACTCTTGTCCTTTAATATTTGAATCAATTTGCCTTGTTCTACATATTCTCCTGTCAAGGTTCTTATATCACCGCTTTGAACTCTGTTCTCCTCTTTTAAATTTTCAATTTCTTTATCCTGTTGTTCGTTTTTTCCAACTAATGTGTTAATTTCTCGGGTTATTGCACTGTTTTCGGATTCGAGCCCTCTTGCTTCTTTTTTCTGATTTAAATTATTCTGAGATATGACATTAATTTCCTTTTTTATCTCAAAATTTTCCTCTACAAGTGTCCTGATCTCTGTTTCCCTCTTCGTATTTCCATCCAGTAAAATTTTTACATTTCTATTCATTTTATTGTTGTCTGCTATAACTGCATTGATCTTCCTTTCTTGTGATACATATTTTTCATTTAGATCCTGAATTTGGCGGTTTTGTTGATTATTGACTTCTTGAAAAGTATTAGCTTTTCTATCTTGTTCAATATTTTCTTCCACCAAAAACTTCACATTCTTGTCCAGCTGAGACGCTGTATTCAATATGGAGTTTATTTCCCTTCTATCAGTAGAAGAGGAGGATTGTAAACTTTGAATGTTTTGTCTCTGGCTTATAATATCCCGTGATAAGGAGACAATTTTTCCTTGTAGGTTCTCAGCTGACTTTGATAAATCAATCGTTGTAACATTCTGTAATAATAATTTCTCATTCAAGGCATGAATTCGGAGGTTTTGTTCATTGTTAACATCCCTAAGGCCCTTTATACTAGATCTCAAAGCACTAACGTCCTGCCTGAGTGCATTTATCAATGCGGTGTGTTTTTCTCTTTCTGCTTTTAACAATTTTATATCACCAAGTACCACTTTCAAGGTCTTCAAAAGAGTAATTTTCATTGTTGATTCGCGTTGAAGATGTTGACGAATCATCAACAATGCAGCATTGGGCTGTGACGTCATAGATTGTTGTGCATTAATACACAATGCATGAATCAGAATACAAGCACAATACACCAACATCCGATACGTTGAATTCATTTTCAGAACCATAAATCCATGCTACAGACCTGTTTACTCTCCTATAGGTCAGTTTGAACTGTGTACATTGATAACTGATCTTCCTTAAACATTTGTTACGAATGTAGCACATTCCTTGTTCATCTTAGAAATGAAATCCTTTCGTAAAATCCATCATTTATTAATTGCCGTCAAATATGAGAGGTGAATACGTGTTTTAAATTCAATCAGCATATTCATAGTGTTGAATTCATTAGTCCTATTAATATTAATCTTATACATCGATTTGAAAGTGGTTTAGAAAAGAGTGACACATCTTATTTACATAAGATTGAAATCGTTTGTAAATGTTAAATTTTAGGGACATCTTCCAAGAAGGTATTAATTGTAGTTTCTGACGTAAATGTATGTTCATATACATATATTTTAAAATGATGAATTTTTCGAAGAAAAAAAATCTGTTTGTCATATATATAAGCCTTTTCTAAAAGGTCAATTCATATATCAATATATATATTTATCGGTGTCATTTATAAATTTATTTAGATTTTAAATCTTAAAAGTTTGATCGAAAATTTTCATTTTGTTACAAAATGTAATGCTGTATTTTTTTCCCGAACATGGCAATGCGATAAACGATGCCTTTTAATGTTTGAGGCATTTATGCAATACACAGATATATTTAAAGCACTGGGTTTCATTGTTTAAAGGAAAATTCGAAGAAAAGTTTCATTATTTTTCTAAATTGCACGACCTTAACCATCCCCATGATATATCCTCGTATTGCTGCAGACGAATGATTCAAACATGAAATAATAATTAAAATAATTGATAATAAATAACAAATTAAAATATTAAAAATATTTCATTGGCAAATGTTAACACACGAGGTATTTGCGTGCAAATACTTAAGTTTGTACCTACATATGACATTATGAATACAAAATTTTAAAATAACATCAATGTATGCATTTCAGTTTAGTGGTTTACCTTGATAATCACATAATTGTTTTTATTTCCGTGATTTCCTTTTAAACAAATCGCCGAAGCAGTTAATTTGTGATCTATCAGAGCTTGTCTCTTAGCAAAATTAATCAACACTTATTCTTTCCTGTCACGAACATTTTTCAATTAATTTCCTCAATTTTAGAACCATTGTCTTTAAAAAAAGTAAACTAATTATTCAAATATTTTTTTTTGTTTATTTATAAAGAATAAATAGTTTTTGATTGGCAGTACAAATGAAAATGTTACAAAGACTTTTCTCGGATTTCTCACACAAATACAAACAGATTAACATAAGTACAGAAAAGCGTGGGTAAAACGTTCGTTCGCTTAACATCCATTCGAAAACGTTTTATTCATACTGAGAAGCCACTCTTTCTAGTTGGATGGTTGTATGGTTGTAAGTTAAAAAATTTAAATCAAAACTGTACAGACTTTAAGTAGTTAGGGATATTTTTTTCGTGTCAGGTCCTACAGTGACACAGGATCTCGGTTTATAAGGTCCTATTTGAAGAATGTGTCTCCGGTTCCGCAGTTGGAATCAAATTCAGAACTTTTACACAGGGTTCAACTCTTCACTCGGCAACTTTTCCATTACGCGGTCGAAGATAGAAAAATGAATACTTAAAAATAGAAAAAAAAAACAATTTCCATGCACAAAATTCCTTTAATAATTCAAAAGTTAATTGTTATGATTCATTTATCTAATGCAAATATTTTTAACAGTTAATGACGTAAATATACCATATTTCCTTTAGGATTAATCTGGAATGAACATTTAAATAGAATTTGAAGCTATTTTCAATGCAGCTGATGACATTGCAACATTCATTTTATTTCGATTTTAGCCTCAAGTGAAATACATGGACAAGTTTTGGATGAAGTAACATAGTTATTATAAGAAGACAACCAACGTACACAGATTAATTAACAGTTTAAATTAATCAAAATATCTCCATCCAGTTTTTTTCTTTTTCTTTTTTTCGAAACTTACTCTTAACTTATCACAGTGCGGACATCTGCCGACAAAACAGGTACAGTGAAACTCATTTAGTACGAACACGGATATTGCGAATTCACGGATATAAAGAAGTTATCTTGGATCCCCAACTATGTATATTTAACGAATTCCTTATACGGATATGACGAATTACGGATATAGCGAAGTAATTTCAGAGGTCCCAGTGACTTGGTTATAACCGAGTTTTACTGTAACAACATTGTCCGAGTTTTACTGTAACAACATTGTCTTCGTTTGTAAGGCTCGTTATAAAATTGTATTTTAGAAGAACGTGGATTTAATTCTGCAAGTGGTAATCCTACTTATTCTCATACTTCCCTTTCTAAGGAAGAAATTCTTCAAGATCATATGTAACATTTAAATATTTATTTATATTCCACAGAGCCAAAATTAATTTGAACTTCCCTTTATATAATGGATTCCGAAACTTCCTAAAATTCCTTACAAAACAAAGATACATTGCAGGTTCCAGTAAATGTTCAACGAAACCTCTTTCTTTACTCCTCACTAAGATATTGACAGAAGTGAAGGAAAAACTTCAAGAGTACTGTGCAACTATATATTCAAGAAGTAGTGTGAATCAAATGTGGATACTCAAAAATTCCAAAGAACTTTTGGACAATTTGAAATCTCAAGATTTTACCAAAATCAATAGCTTAGAAACTTTAAGTTTAGTCCCGACATTTAGATACATCGACGACGTACGTATTGTCAATTAACAATTCTAATTTCCATTCCTACGTCGATACGATATATCTAACTTGGTGAGCTTGAGATAAAAGATACCACAGAGTCTGACACATCTGTTTCATACTTGGATATTACTTAAAAAAGACTTTAATGTTACTGTAACATCCAGGCAATATGATAAACGTAATGACTTTAACTTTGCTATCGTTAACTTCCCTTACTTATGCAGCAACATACCTTCATCACCTGCATACGAAGTGTATATATCTCAGTTGATTCGATACGCGAGAGCATGCTCTACGTATGAATAATTTCTAAAACGAGGTAAATTATTGACAAGCAAGTTGACGAAACAAGAATATCAGCAGGCTCGTTAAAGTAATAATTTCTTAAGTTCGATCCTTGTCAGCAAATAAAATTTATGATTGAGTCAAATGCTGATTGACGTTTTTCGTACTAATTGTTAGTCCATTATTTATACTCTGAATTGACGGTATTTTGGAGGTCTGTGTTTGCTCTGCTCCTATTTTGTATTTTTTTTTATGGATTTTGATATTGAAGACTGTTCGTTATTTCCACATCAATTTTACATATAATGTACAATATAGTATTACATGTACTCTTTCAAAAATATAGTTTGAGCAATAAGTTAATTGTAAAATTTGTATAATTTGCTTTAAAATGAAAAAAAAGTGACACATTCCCATATGATCTCTCTCTCTCTCTCTCTCTCTCTCTCTCTCTCTCTCTCTCTCTCTCTCTCTCTCTATCTATCTCTCTCTCTCTTTAAAAAATATATCACTGTTTGCTTCTTATCCTTATAAAATTCCATTGAATCTATCTTGATAATATTTTTTAGAAAGTTTTTCACAATCACTTTTATGTATTATACTTGTATGGTTTTATCATGCTCGTGCTATTCTACATTAGATTTTTACTGGACCAATTACCACTCCAAGGGTCATCATTTGATGATATTTGACTCAATGCCTGAGGGTATTTTCAAAGAATTGTCTAATTTATTGTTTTAAAAATTTTGATATTTAAGTCTGCTTCTGTTCTACATCTGAAGTTCATAATTCAAATTAACTTATTTCGAGATCTCTTAAAGACATTTTAATAGCCAATGCTTAGAGTTACTTTGGAAGAGTAATTTCATAAGAATTCGTTAAGTGTAATTTCATGACACCTTTGAACACTGATTATGGCCTTAGTGCATTCCTTGAAACATCATAATTAGAATTTACTTAAAACTAGAACGTTTCTTCTAAAACTCTTTTTGACTATATCATTCTTATAAACATTTTTACGATGTCACTAACTTCATAAAGTAATTTACTTAAAATGTTCATAAATACAGTATGAACAATTTGTATGATATTTCATTTTGAAAGAAACTTTAATCCCGTCTGTTCAAAAATACTTTATTGTGAATTGCAATGAAATTGAACTATTTGTATTTGTTCCTGAAAGTTTTAAGTCAAACACACAGACCAACTGGCAAAACAGGAAATCTAACTTTAGCATTTAGATAATATGAGTTTAAACATATGGAAGCAATTAAACGAGATCGAAATAATAAGAAAATAAGTACATAAGTATACTGGGGAATTAGATTTTTCTACCGGAAGGTTTCTTCTTGACATAAGATTTTATCGTTTAAATTGTTTAATACAATTACTTTACCGCAAACCACAAGAAAGAGTTTATATCCTTAACGCGTGTGTACATCTAACAAGCTTTTTTGTTCACTTAATTAAAACTGTGATTTACATTTTATTTTTTCATAATCTTATTTGCATATAAATTATGTAAATATCTCTTTGGATATATATGAATTGGTAAACAATATTTCTAAATTGACACATTTGATTGTGTAATTAATTAATTATGTTCTTGTGCGTATTTGTAAATTTGATATACACACTAGATTGTTTTCCTTGTTATTTTATCATGTTCGATGGGAAATAAATTTTGAAGATCTATTCAAGATAACTTATTGATTTATGATTAGAACAACTTTACTTTTATTTCATTTTTCGCTGTAGAAAACACTTTTTTATGTAACTGGAAATACTCTCTCGATCAAAGAAATGCTATTTTAATATTTTATATTACCATAATTTTGAAAATGAAGCAATTTAAAGTCTGATATATATCCTATATTTAGCAACAAATCATATGTATTGCCCGTACATTTTCTAAATACTACTGAAACAGTAGTTGTCTTCCTTCATTCAGTAAAAAGATTCGCCCAAGCTGAGTTTCCTCTTTTAATTTTTCTCTGGAAAATCTATAATTGATGTGTATATCACGAAGAAATTATTTTAAGTCGTTTAAACAATGGTCAAATAACCCTATAACATAAAAAATCACATGAAAAGGTCATAAAAACCTCTTCATGTACTTTGTTCTTTTAATGTTCATTGAGAATGTAGCTATTTGGATTTCGTCAATAATAATGTCAATGAATTGTTCAGTACAATAATTTGTTTACAAGTGAGAAAAAACTTTTACATCATGAACATTACTTATTCCGGGATTAATCATATGTATTATATAGATAATTTATATGTTTACACTTTTATATACCAAAGTAAGGGTTATTTTTATTTTTATATACGTGATCACAGTTAACCACTTTCTTTCATTTACAATGATTGTGGTTTTGTAAAAAGAGGTAGATCACTTTTGTGGTTTCATTTTATTTATGGTGATCTGGAAAGAAAGAGTATAATATTTATAATTTAGATTTTACCCTGGATTGTTATATATTGCTTTCTATAGAAATCAAAGCCAACAAAGAAAAGAGAAGGAAAAGCGAGAAAACTGATGGAAAGACAGAAGAATAAAGCATAGAAGAAGAAATAAAAATTACAAAACTGTTCAAAAATGAGAGTGAGTTTTGCCGTATAATATTATTCGAGGTCAGTATTTATATTTTTGTCATTTCGCCAGCAAAGCTAAGAACCTACATGTATTTTTCCCCTAAATGTTTTACGTCAAACACATAGACAGACTGGCAAAATGGAAAAAGAAAATCTAACTCTAGGATTTAGATAATATTAGTTTAAAGGCATGGAAGCAATGAAACTAGAACTAAACGACTTAATTAGAACTGTGGTTTAAATTTTATTTTCATAATCTTATTGCATATAAATAAAAGTAAAAATGCAATAGGGAATGTATGAATTGGAAAACAATAACTTACGATTGAAACATTTTATTATTAAAATAATTATTTCTGTCGTTGTGCCTATTTGTAAATTTGATATAATTTTCCCCTGCTCATTCAATCAGCTTAGTGCAAAACAAATTTTGAAAATCTGTTCAAGATAACTTATTGACATATGATCGATACAACTTTTAATTTATATTTCTTGCTGTAAAAAGCACTTTTTTATGCAACGGATAATATTTTCCCGAAAAAAGAATGCATTACCATTCTGGAAAATGATGCGAGTAACAAATTAAATATATTGCGTGTACATTTTCGAAATATAACTGTAGTTGTGTTCCTTGCTTCAGTTAAATATATGCCCAGTCTGACATTTCTCTATAATTAATTTCCTTAAAATCTATTAATGTGCATAACACTAATAAAAATAAATAAAGTCATTCAATCAATAGTCAAATAACACGATAATATAAAAAAAGATCAAAATCCTCGTGGAGTATTTTTTTGTTCTTTTAATGTTCATTGTGAATCTAATTTTTTGGACATTGTCAATAATAATATACAAAAATTTTATTGAACGATTATATGTGTTCAAGTTTGAAAGAATTGTCACATGCTGTAGATTACTTATTCCGGGATTAATCATATGAATTATTAAGATGATTTATATGTTTACACTTTTATATACGAAAGTGAGGGTTATTTTTATTTTGATGTACGTGATCAGAGTAAAAGACTTTCTTTCATTTTACATTGATTGTGGTTTTGTAAAAGAAGTAGATCACTTTTGTGGTTCCATTTTATTTATGGTGGTCTGGAAAGAAAAACAGTGTATGATATTGATAATTAAGATTTTGCTTTGGATTTATAGATATTGTTCTCTGTAGAAATCGAAGCAAAGAAAGAAAAGAGAGGGAAAAACAGAGAAACTGAAGGAAAGACAGAAGAATAAAGCATAGAAGAAAAACCCCAAAACATACATCAAAACAGTTAGAAAAATGCGAGTGACTTTGGCAATATACTATTGTCCAAAGTCAGTGTTTATATTTTTCTCATTTCGCCAGCTACTAGTAAGCTTAAATCCTACATGTATTTGTTCCCGAAAAGTTTATGTCATACACACAGGCAGACTTGCAAAGTATAATAAGAAAATCTTATTCTAGCATTGGGATAATATTAGTTTAAAAGTATGGAAGTAATGAAAGGATAACGAAATGTAAAGAAAATCTGAATATAAAAATATTGGGGAATTACATTTTTGTACAACTAGGTTTATTCTTGACATAAATATTTATCATTTAATTCATTTGATATAATAGACACTACTAAAAATCACAAGAAAGAGTTTTTATACTTAATGCGTGCGTACATTTAACAAGTTTTATTTTGTTCATTAATTAGAATTGTGGTTTAATTTTTTCTCTTTATTTATCATATTGGATATGAATTAATATATAAAATCTAATAAGAAATAAATAAATGGTTAAGTAATATTTTACGATTATCACATTTTATTATCAAAATAATTATTTCTGTAATAATTGCGCCTATTTGTAAATTTGATTTCATTAATTTTTCTCCCTTCTCATTTAAATAGTTCAGTGGGAGATTAATTTTGAAAATCTGTTTAAGATCACTTATTGGCTTATGATTTATACAACTATGTTTATATATTTTTTTTGGTGAAGCATTATTTGATGCATATGATAATATTTTGCTGAAAAAAAGATTCATAGTATCATTCTGGAAAATGAAGCGCTTTAAAGTCTTATATATATTGCTTTTATATAGCCTCAAAGCAAATCTATTGCATGTACATTTTCGAAATCCAATTGTAGTTATCTTCCTTGCTTCAGTGAAATAATACGCCAAAGCTGAACTACATTTTTTTAATCCCTTTCCCGAAAATCTATTAATGTGTATACCACTTATTAAAAATGAAGTCGTTCAACCAATGGTGAATAACCCTATAATATAAAAATATCACATTAAAAGATTATAAGAACCTCCTGGTGTACTTTTTTTATTATTGTAATGTTCATTGTGAATCTAACTCTTTGGACCTTGTCAATAATAATACAAATAATTTTATAGAACAATTATGCAAGCGAGAAAAATGTTTCATGCTGCACATTACTTATTCCGGGATTAATTATATGTATAATTAAGACGATTTATATTTTTACACTTTAAAATACCAGAGGGAGGGTCATTTTTATATTTATGTACGTGATACCAGTCGTTAACAACTTTCTTTAATTTAAGTTACATTGATTGTTGTTTTGTAAAAGACGTAGATCATTTTGTAGTTCTATTGTACTTATGACGATCTGAAAAGAAAGTGCATACATTTTTAGAGTAAGATTTTGTTTTAAATAAAGACTACCCAAGCATATCCAATGATTAAATAAATATACTTTGATAAGTGCTGGTTAATTAGTTTTAGATAAATATTTTTTTTCAGTTCTTGGTAGGTAACGACAAGATAGATTTAACACAAAATGGTTCTTCAACTTCTGTGTGATTTTTAGCTCTAGAAAGTGCCTTTGATTTAAGAGAACTCTTATTTGTAATTCAAATAATTTTTTTCATTACTTACTTTGTAAGAATAAGAAAAAAATACTGGACAAATGTCCAATGCCATATTGTGATCTTCCATAGTATTAGATATATTATTGGTAATTATCAATTTACTTCTTACATGTACATAAATGAATCCGTTTATATACCCTCAGTCAAGAATTTCTTGAAGCAAGATTCAATCGCATTATTTGGTATAATATGAAAAAAGAAATTTCCTCTTGTCTATTTTAATTTGACCATTTCAACACCATAGATTTAACATTAAGAACTAACACCACAATTAAACTCATTTTGGATCAATTTCTTTCAATGACTCATTAGCACTACACGACCATTAGTCTGCAGTAGCATAATACATTTATAAAAGCATTTTGTTTTCTGCAGGATGAGTTCATTATTCTTCTGATTAAAGTAATACTACACCACTCCAAATATCTTCATATATGATAGTTTAATAGAAAAAATTCATATTTATAGCAAAAAGTTTCCATATATAAGAAGAAATCTGGGTCAGAACTTCAAAGAAACTCCCTTTACACTTTGTTTTACAGAAATGTGACACTTCTATGAACAGACCTAATCAATATGTCTGTTTCCTATCTTTTTAAATAATAGATTTTATTCTAAATTATTTCTGTTTTTGACATAGTTATTTTTCGCTATTCTAAATAAAAGCACCGGTCACGGTAGCCTAGTGGTAGAGCGTTCGCTTCGTGATCGGGAGGCCCGGGTTCGATTCTCGTTCGCGGCGCCGCGTCATACCTAAGACGTAAACAAAGGTAGTGACTGTTCCTTCGCCAAGCGCTCGGCACTATAGAAGTGAAAGTCGCGGGTCTTTCGGATATGACCTTAAAAACGTAGGTCCCGTGTCACGGTAGGCGCTTCCACGATAAAGAACCCTCACTGCTCAATAGACCTGAGTGCCGAGTATAGGTCTAAATTTGAAGCCCTTCACCGGCAAACGGTGACTTCTCCATGTAAGTGAAAAATTCTCAAGAGGGACGTTAAACAATATACAATCAATCAATCAATCTAAATAAAAGTTCTTTAAAGGTAAGGATAAGTCATGATCAAAAATAAGGAGTGTGAGAGTGTCGCATTTTTATTTTTTTTTTTGAATATATTTTGAGATTGATACCTTAAAGATTTCAAGAGAAATATAATTATATATGTAACAGATATTTTAAATGGAAATATTGAGTCAATGTAACAATGAAAAAAAAAATAATGGAGGGAAAGTAAATGCATGGTCTTCGTCGAAAAAAAATAGGAAAACGCAAAATAAATACACACTCAGAGTGAGCTTTTTACGAGTTCAAATGAAAAAAAAACCAGCTGCATATATATGATGACTAAAAGCCTGTGCATTTATCATTTGCGGGGAATTTTTTTTTATTGTGCTGAAAAGGCCGCTATTTCTCGTTAATTATTTGGAATTTTAATATTAGAATCTTCCTTTTGGTTTTTAAGTATTCGCATCTGATAAAGACCACTTCTCGATTTACTCCTGATGTGTGTTCTTCACTAGTGTTAGTTTTTTAGTAAAGAGAAAAAAGGCTGTGTGCTGTTTTTGATCGAACCTACTGTGTATTTCTGCAAGGATTTAATGCAAGTTTTATAAGAATTTTCAGTTCTAAATTTCTTTTTTCAACAAAAAATTGAAGACAGACAAAAATTGGCCCTCATTCGCTTAGTGTCATTAGAACCATTTTCGTAAGATTTTTCGACCAAATTTAAGGACAAAAAATAAAAAAAAGAATAACGAAAAAAAAAAATCTCCACGATATGTTTAAAGAATTTAAAAAACCAAACGTGTGCACAAAATTTTGACGTACGTCAACGTCAATGATTTAGTTATACGAATGTACGCATGCAACTTTTTTTTAAATGGATAAAGTATAGTAAATTAATTGTAAGACCTTGTTTTTTTTAAATTTCTAATTAAGAAAAATCAAAGCTGAAATAGAATAATTCAAGACATTGATATCATTAACAATGAATAAGTATTCAATTTATTTTCATCTTGCTGCAGTAAAGCGCTTTAAATATTATGTTTATCATACAGTAAAAGCTTTTCTGCATCACTTTAAAAAATGGGCGCAGTCATAAAGATACTGAATGAACGACAAAAATATATAATACGACTACATAAAGCACTTTTGGGAGAGTTGAGGGGTCCCACAGGAAACCTCTTGAAAATGATTACCGGTAAATGTAAGGACTCTATCATTGGTATAATTCTATAAATATAAATACATTGTTAAAACCAAGATATATGTCAGATGTTTAAAAGAGAAAAATAAATATTTATTTCAATCTCTACAAGTACTTTTTGAAACATACCACCCATATCTTACTAGGTGAGGGAAAATATTTTTCTTATGTCTACTGCCTGGGGTGATATTTTAAAACAAAAAAAATTATTTAAAAAAAAAGAGTATTGAGGTGTTAGAGTTGGTTTGAATAAAAAATATAAAGGAAAAAACCCACCACCACGGATTTTTATTGGATTCATTGGTGGGGTCTTCTCCAAATGCATCCTACGTACATGATAAATATGCTGCTTGGTTTAACTTTTCATTAATAAAAATACAAAGATTAAGTGGAATCATCATTCATTGAACATTTTAGAAAAGTGTTCTTGATTATTTACTTAAAAATCAATCAACTGAATCAAGAAATAAATTTGTAACTTAACTATTGATAACTGACAAAGATGTTTATGTACTAGTTGTTACATATTTTTTTTTGGTGAAAGGATACGGGATTATACCTGGTGAGGCTCCCGAGTCAGGTATGAAATTTACAAGCCAGGTATCATCCAGTGACCTGTCACAAAAAACAAGAGGTCCAGGGGCCTCTTCTTTCACCAGAGTCTGTGGTTAGGGGAAAAGCAGAAATAAGTTTAGTATTAAAAAGCTTAAATGCATATGTTGTTCAAAGCTACCCCTAATAAAAGGCAGAAGTGTTTAATGGGGAGGGGGTATGGCTTAAATTTGACAATTGAATGTACACTATCAGAGGATGCTTCCGAATAAATATAACAAACCATGGCTTTGCGGTTTTTGAGAAGATTATTTCTTATATATTCCTCTATTAAAATTTGATCTTTCATTGTGGCCCCATCCTATCCCGAGGGGTCATGATTTGTACAAACTTGAATCTACACCACCTGCAGATGCTTCCATATATATATATATATGACAAATAATGGCTTCACTGTTCTTGAGAAGATGATTTTTAAAAAAAAACTTTATCGTCTATTGTGGCGCCACCCTCCCCCCGAGGGTCATGTTTTGAACCAACTTAAATCTACACCAACTGAGGATACTACATTTTCAATATCACCAATTATAGCTTTGCAGTAATGAGAAAAGATTTTTGAAGATTTTCCCTATACATTCCTATGTAAAAAATTGATCAACCATTTTTGGCCCGCCCTACCCATGGAGGTCATGACTTGGATAAGCTTGAATCTACGCTATGAGAGGCTGCTTCCACAGGCTGAGTTCCATCTTAACTGATCCATTTTTTCTGGAGAAGAAGATTTTTAAAGATTATTCCGATATGTATCCCTTTGTAAAACTGTGATCAGCCATTGTGGCCCCGCCCTGCCCCCAGGGGTCATGATTTTAACAAAATTGAATCTACATTTCCTCATATGCTTCCACATGAGTTTCATCTTTCCTGGCCCAGCGGTTCTTGAGAAGATTGATTGATTGATTGATTGTTTACTGTTTAACGTCCCTCTCCAGAATATTTCACTGATATGGAGACGTCACCATTGCCGGTGAAGGGCTGCAAATTTGGGCCTATGCTCGGCACTCAGGGCCATTGAGCAGGGAGGGGTCTTTATCGTGCCACACCTGCTGTGACACGGGGCCTCGGTTTATACGGTCTCATCCGAAGGACCGCCCCATTTAGTCGCCTCTTACGACAAGCAAGGGGGTACTGAGGACCTATTCTAACCCGGATCCTCACGGGATTTCTTGAGAAGAAGATTTTTAAAGATTTTTCTGATATATTCCTTTGTCAACATTTGATTGGCCATTTTTGCCCCGCCCTACCCCCATGGTTCATGATTTGAAGAAACTTAAATCTGTACTACCTGAGAATGCTTCCACATGAGTTTCATCTTTCCTGGCCCACTGGTTCTTGGGAAGAAGAATTCTAAAAGATGCCATTAATTTTTCACTTATTCATACTTATCTCCCCTTGAAACAGAGCATTGGCCTTTGCATGTACAAACTTGAATTCCCTTCACATTAGAATACTTTGTGGCAAGTTAAGTTCAAATTGGCCGGGTGGTTCTTGAGAAAAAGTTGAAAATGAAAAAAGTTTACGACGACAACAACAGAGACTACAACGACGACAACGCAGAGAATGGACAATTTTTTATCAGAAAAGATCACTTGAACCCTCAGCTCAGGTGAAATAACTTTATAACGAATTTACACCACCGATGAAAAATTTACGTATTACATGTATCTGTGGTTTATAAATGTTTTTCACAGCTTTATTCACGCTTAATTGTGCCTATTTTGACGTCACTTTGTTTTAGTTACGTAAGACATCGACCCTGTAAGTAATCCACCTCCTTCACTTGACAGACATCAATTAATCGTAAGCCAAGATTTCGTCGAAAAATCAACAGGGGGAGGGGGGGGGGGGGGG
>PRKT01001412.1:73463-87382 GCA_003671525.1 Saccostrea glomerata
GGGGGGGGGGGGGGGGGGGGGGTGATTCTATTAAAGTAAATTAATTCTGCATGCATAATACATTTATTTTTACTTTTAATTTGACGGTTCATATCGGTCATCGCAATAAATTGTGAAAACTAATCAAAACAATTCAATTCATTAGAACCACTTGATCAAGTCTAGCATTACTTAAAATTAAGGAAATGTGTTAGTATACATTTATAAATAATATAAAATTCATTTTCTATGTATTTACTATGTAAAATATATTTTATCCAAATAACTGAAAAGCAGTTTTACTAACCGATACTCGAGTCGTTCGACGGTTAACCGGGTAATCGTTGACACCTCTTAAAATAACAAATAGAAATTGCACATAAAATTTGTGTCTTTGTAAGAGATGGAATGTGATATACAAAAATCGACTTAAACATTGCAACATATACTCTTAACATTTCTATAAGTGTGTGGATGCATGAGTTTTGAAGGGAAAAAAGAGAAACTTAGTAAAACATTTGGCATTATATATGCCTGTCTATATAAATGCACTTAGTGCAGTATCTCCCTACACAAGCCGCATTTAAAGACACCAGAGTAAATATTAAGGACGTTTTATATGGGGTTAATAATCAGCACGATGCATGCAAATTCAACCAGTGCCGGAAACGACAGTAATGTTACATGAAAGCCTTTTGTATGTTTAATAAAACTATTTTAATCTTTTTTTCAAAATCAGTAGTCCTGAACGCACACAATTAATATTGATGAATATTATCAGATATATTGCAAAACAAAGCATTTTAACAGAACACATGCAATAATTTTTATTCGTTCAATATCAATTCAATAATTGAACAAAATTGCCCGCATGAGGCAGAGGTAGATACGCTACTCTAGAGTCACAGAATGAAAAGTTGATCCTTATACGTCATCCCACTGTTGGATATTGAAACTGGTCCGTCTGGCGAGTCTATAAATTATTCAAGGTTCCGTGTCGCAGTAGGTGCTGGCACGAAAAATAAAATCCCTCACTATTCAATGACCTTGAATGTCGAGCAAACTCAGTAAAATTTTTCAGTTCCACTGACAAGTGGTCGCTTCTCCATATAGGCAAAAGTTTCTCTAGAAAGACTTTATCAGCAACAAACACACTTTAAGTATTGAAAGGGACATCAAAGATAGGGTTGCAAAATTTAAAAATAATATAGACCTTCTATCCTTTTCTCTGGACTAAAATAGTGGAAATACTTTGTTATATGATTCTTGATTCAGTATCCTAGCTATGTAGGAGTACAATTTATATGTTCTCTCCTTATTACATTCAATGTATATATTGTCTGTATTTTTTTCAGTAATTATTGAATGCAGATTTTGAAGCTTGATTGTTTATAAATTCTCTGTATCATGAAACATTTAATATAAGATGAACCTTTAAACAATGTCCGAATAAATTCTTCATGAAACATATGGAGAAAACAAACAGTACTCAATCTGTGAAACTCCATAAGTTAAAAAAATATATATTGTAAAGCAAACACATACAATAAAAAATCAGAGTTGTCATCTGACTCCAGGACTATAAAACTGAAATGAGCTCACTTTCGATCTAAGTTTCACTATTAATCCCGTTTAAAAAAGTAGAGACTGGGATCAAAATTGAGCTCGTTCTGTGGCCATTGAGCCTGGGGACTTAAAACTTAGAAGAGCTCACTTTTGATCTCATTCACACTCTGCCACTATATATTCTTTTGGTAAAAGTGAGACTGAGATTTGAGTGATCTCGTCAAGGTTTTATGACCCCCAGGCATGGTGCCATGGAGGAAAGAGCATGTTATCCCCTGCCATGTTATGTAACACAATTCGAATTTATATATATGAAAATAGTATAGAAGCTCACAATTTTCACTATATCAAGGCATACTTTTGATTTTAAAAGTACAAAAAATCATAGTATAAGCAGCACTTTTTAAAATGCCTTTTTAACATAGCAGTGCTTTTCCCTAGTATTATGCATTATTCGGAGTGGAACGTCATTTTTTAGGGATTTTTTATTTTAATTTTTTTTTCAAGTTTGAAAGTTTTTTTTAATAGAAAAATCAAAATCGCATAAATCAATTTAGAAGTAAGATATAGTCAAATGATTTATTTATAAAATTAAAAACAAAACAAATATTATTATAAATTTTCAAAATAAACAAAATTTTAAAGGTCAATGATAATTAAAATTCAATTATTTAAAATTTGATCCGAGTTTAGCTTGAAAAGATAATAGTAAGAACAACTCGCACCACAATGGAAATGACAATTAGACTGATGCCCACGATCAGAGAGATAATGACGAAGGTCTTTGCATGTCTTGTGTAGATCGAAGCATGTGCCCAATCTCCATCACGAGCTGCATTGTTTGCCTGAAAAAAAAGGAATGAAAGAATCAGTTACAAGTTAAAGGAGGAATTTGGCCAACTTTTAGGACATTATTGACTAGCTTGTAATCGACTGCACTTGTATATATTACTGTATACAGGGTTTAATTTTTAATTTCGTCCAATCACATTTTTGATGAAGAAATTGTACTTTTTATTTTGAATTCGACCTGTCTTAAATTCGCCCACTTGTGTCTAAGTCAAATTGGTCGAAAATAAAACCAGGGAAAATTGTATACAGTATTCAGTATTTTGATGATCTATATTTGCATCTATAATCATTTTTTACACTTAAGTATTTCGTCAACACTGTGAACTTTACTGACCAGATTTTTTTTATCGATTGCTGTTGTATAGATACTGTGTATTTTGATGATGTACATTTGCATCTCCAAGCCGGGTTTTACACTCGTTGAGATACCAGGTTTATCTTTTTTATTTGTTTCGAAAGCATTCAAAGGAGCACATTAGCTTATGAAGATGCTGATGAAGCTGAAGGGAATAATTTATTGCACAGGGAGAAGGATATTGTACAAATACACTTTAGCTCAGGAGCTAATGCTTTAATAGCAATAACGATTTCTTTTAATTGTATATTTTCTATGCGATTTGGTAATATTTTATAACAATTATACATGTATGTTCTTTATATTTATTGGCTTTAACGCACACAAAATTGTGAATAAATGATGTATTGAACATTGCAAAACAGGATTCCTTACAAATTCATTAGGTTATTGAAAACCAAGTCAATGGCCCAGATTAACGAAATGATTTTCTTATCCCACATCAAAATTGTAATTCAAACATCCAATAATAAAAAAAAAGTTTAAATGGAAATTTAAAACATTGAAACTTCCTTTAAGAACTGCTTTACATTTTATTTACAGCTGTGATAATTTAATTAATTGCTGCCTTTCTTCATAACCCCACGCGTACGAAGAACACTCTTAGTTTTTCGATAGTCAGTGTATTCTTTCCAGGGAACTTACCTTTCGAAGACAGAAAACATCCATACGGAGTCATCATGGGGACAAATGCAATTCAACTTTACTACAAAACAACAAGATAAAGAAAACATGTCTTTATGGTACCTTTTTAGAATAAATAACTGCAGGGATACCAGTGGGCCAAAAACAGAAGACGAGAACAAGAATTGAGATGATCATCCAATCCCTGTATTGTGATTGTGGAACAACTGGTACAACCCCAGGATTTGGCTGAGTTACCTGAAATAGACAATCATATGTTGCAATAAAAAAAATAGAAGTAAACTAAATAGATGTATAAAATAAACTAAGTGTTTTAACTTGTGAATAAAAGCAGTATGTCCTTGTTCCCAAATCTGAAAATATGATAAAAAAAAACCCACATTTTTATTATTTAAATGTGATTATGTGATAAAATCAATGAAAGTTCATGTAAGTTCAATAGTAGAAAATTAAAGAAGAAAAAAATTAAAGGACAGAAGAAGATGGGAATGAGGTACATACGAGTATTGTGAGCAAATTTTACACCGATATTATCGATAATTCTTCCCTACATGTGTAACCCTGAAGTTCAGGCTGTTATTTTTATGCGCCCGGATCGATAGATCCGAGGCATATATTGTTTTTGTCCTGTCTGTCTGTCTGTTTGTTTGTTTGTTTGTTTGTTTGTTTGTTTGTCCGCAAACTTTAACCTTCGCCATAACTCTTGAACCATGAAAGATAGAGACTTAACATTTGATATGCATACTCCACTGATTAAGCTCTTTTAAATGACACCAAGGTCAATGAAATTGTGACCTTGACTGTGGCCTAAATGCTAAAAATAGCTTTTTTCGAATTTTGTTGCCGCCGGGCGCATAGTGTTTCATAAACACATCTTGTTTCACAGTTGTTTTAGAAAGAGATGTACATTGCCTTAGAAATGCAAAGGTTTTGTTTAAAATAATCAATTGAAACAAGTTTGAGAAGAGAAAATACATGTTACATACGTATAATATTTTTGCTTGAAATATTTTTCTTATCTATACAGGATGAAAACGATTACCCGGTATGCACAAAGAATGTATTTCAGACTTTTCAAGGAAAACACCTTTATTTCTGCATTTTTCTCATAATAACATGTAGCATTTCCAAAGAAAGGAGGCACAAAATGAATTTATCAAAACAAAAATCTTACTATCACACTCTGTGAGTTTCCTCCATAACTTTGGTTATGGTTGTACTGTGAACTGTATTGCTGAGACTGCATTATGCTTCTTTTATGTCAATATTAAATCTGTTTCATAAGAATTAAAACTAAAATAATCATGTTTAAACCAATATTGATTGTTGCTTTATGGATTTAGTATCCAATAGCTTGCGCAAAAAGCGAGAAACAAATACATAAATATAAGTATTTCAAATTCCTCCCTTGTTCTCCTCTACTTCACATACAAACCGCCTCATATATACAAATTAAATACAGAAAAACATATTCTTATGCTAATTTTGATTTTAAACATCATATAAAAATTTTTTTAATCCAACATAAAAATACAAAAGAATACCTTTCTGTAAATATCTGCTTGCTTTGCCCCAGCAACATGCACAATTGGCAACCTGCAAACTATTTAAATGTTTGAAATGCACAGTATTTCGACATTCCTAAATTCAGAAATTTTCAATAAGTACTGATCCGCTCCAAAATATCGAATATTGCGAAAGGTCCTTTTTTATACAATATGAAAGATATAGTGATATTATGTTCACATTATACCTGAACAACCCGAAATCTATCTGCCTCATTTCAAAATCTGTAACAATTCAGAGACTCAAGAACTTTCAATCGATACAAAGTGAATGCAGAAAAGGAAGAATAAATATATATTTACATTCAGAGATATTTATATCACACGTACGCGAAACCTTTTCACAATGCGGTGCAAAACACAGTAGGAACTACATGCCTTGTCAATATCTACGAACACCCAAATGTATATTGTTTTGACTCAATTTAAAAAAAAAAACCTGTTAAATAAAAGTAAAATACAGATGTGCGTCAAAAATTATTTTGCCAATTTTTTTCTCGCTATAGCCATATTAAACTATGCAACCCCACAAACGGATGTTACATATATGTCAATTAAGCACAACAGTTCCTTAGGTCGCTAAATTCACAATAAAAATGAACTCAAGAACAATGATAAAGAGGGAAAATTAAAGAATTCAAATATAAGCACTGAATTCTTGGTTTTAGATGTCGTCGGTCCTGTAACTCCCCTGCCGTGCCGACAAATTATCATACCGTGCTAACGAAAGGTATTCGGTTTATCGCCACGGCCAGGTGTTATAGGACCGAAAATATCAAAAAAAAAAAAAAAAAGAATTCGGTAATGAAATAAACTTTTTTTAGAATTCATTAATTTATTAATATTGTTTTAAAATTTGAAAAAAAATGCCAAATATTGATTATTTTGTTTTTCATACAGGGGGTGATTAAAAGGTCCGCAATTATCTCATCACATGTATTTCAAAACCACATTTCAGATAAGAATAAACTTGAGAACACATATAGCCATACACAGGGTTTATAAATAGTATATATATATATATATATATATATATATATATATATATATATATATATATATATATATATATATATATATATATATATATATATATATATATATATATATATATATATATATATATATATATATATATATATATATATATATATATATATATATATATATATATATATATATATAATGAAATGTTTTGCTCTAGGTTTGCGATGTAACAATGTGAAAATGACGTCAATATGTAGATAACTTTTGACAAAAATTGGTTGAGACCGTCGTACTTGAGCATCGAACGGCTGTTGAGTTAAATCTTGGAAATCCCTTCGCAGTAATAGATTTAAAACGGTTTGTACACTGTTTAGGAAGAAAAAAAGGCATGCTAGAAGTTCTTTGCTCAAGTACGACGGTCTCTTTCATTCATTGGACTGATTGCTTTAAAGAAAGAAGGCAGATGTTTAAAAATATTGTACGTTTTGTTGCCTAGAGAAGGTAAACTGGGGAGGAGATGTGTCATATGATTAGCAATTTGATTTGAAAGATCGCCGACTAACAGTTAGAAAAATAGTTTAAAATCTAACCAAAAATGTAAAAATTATATACTTAAAATTTCATGTACTTAAGACATTAAACATAATAGATATGATAAAGAGGAGGAACCATACTTTTTTCCACATTTGATAAATGACACTCTCAAGTCAGAGGACTAGGGTTAGGATGGTCAAAATGCTCATTCTGGAAAAGGTTATCATTATCAACCATTAGTCAAGGATAGAATCTAAATGGTAATTTAACACTTCTTTACCCAAATACGTACAACATATCAGAACCATATAACACTTAACAGAAATTAAAGGGGATATTTTTCTTCCCAAAACAAAGTTTTCCTCCAATTCTTGTTTGGAATTCTCCTTATTTCAATAAAATTATGGAAAAAAAAGATTCCATGTTGCTATCCACTTGGAGTTTTAATGAGTTATGATTTAAAAAAAAAACTGGACTATACCAATCTTAACCAAAAGTTCCATTAAAAAATTAAAGAACAGAGTTAACTTTTTTGAAAACTAAGCTTACAATGTTACTCTTCCCCCTCCAATTAAAAAAAAATCTTACTCCGTTATTTTCTAAAATTAAAATATAATTAATCCTTTGAATTGTGTTGATGGATGGTTCAAAATGTTGCTAGAGGATGCACACTTCTCCGAGGCACTGAGATGCATCCTATCAAAGCCATTTAAGGACAAACATAGATTTTTAGAGATACTTTGACCCTATGTGAGAACATTGATTATATCCAATTATAAGATACCAATAATGTCTATGATTCCCCTGATGTTTAGACACTGCAAGAACAATCCATTCACAGATATGGTCAATTGATCAATTAATCAATTGTTTTTTAACGTACAAGCGATGATTTTTTATCAGTGCAAGTATTTCAAAGGGGACAATAAAAACAAAGACAACAAGACCCCAGTCACGACAAGTGAATGATTGTCCAAAGTACCAAGTATAGCTCTAAGTTTGACGACTTTCACTGATATAAAGTGATCTCATTATATTGGTAGAAAAAATCATGAACGGGATTTAAAACAATAATCAATCAATCATTACTGATGATAGTTTAACATTTGACTTTAAAAACTATCTATTATAAAAAACACATTGTATAGACTTTCCCTATTATACAGTTGCTGTTATGAGAGGTCTTCTTTTGCCATATAAGCAGTGTTCAACGCTTTAGGCACGATTTCTACATACAACTTACGAAAAGGATAAATATATGTGGCCTAGCCGAGTATTCAAATTTAATGCATGTTACTGCGCATTTAATATGAACCTCGGTCTCTTTGAAAATTATAAACCAATAAAATACGTTTGAATAAATCAAATGTTTGAATCAAATCAGGTCACATTAACTTTCTGTTAATTTTTAGAGAAGCAAAAGAATTAAAGTTGTGCATGTTTTGAAAGTAAATGTTAAACCGAATACAACATGTCGGCGGTCAAATATAATGTTAGCATATTTCTGAAATCAGAGTGAAATAAAAAACAGAAAACAAATGATTTTAAATGTGTACAGAGTGATGCAATATTCATAATTTGTAAGTATATCAAATGTATAATTATGGAACGCAAGTATTGTGTTATCATGTCAAAATTAAATGTATAATGTACATTCATAATGATGTGATGCACTTTTGTCATGATTAATTAAATTTGCAATGATAAAACAGCCCAGGCATTCCATATATATCTGATTTTCATAACGTGAAACTATCCCTTTGTCCATTTCATTGAACCCGATGTCTTTATTAGTTGGACATCATGGACAAGGAGAAAAATAAGTCAAATAAGGTTACAGGAAAAAGCTTGTAGCATTTTGTATATATGCCCAGGGAAGTAACTCGATCATACATGTATATGGATGAGAAGATTGCATTTGATTTTTAATGCTTCCATATATCTAAATTACAATATTTACATTCAGTGTAATTTTCCCTATGAAAACCACTATAAATCCACGATATTCAAATCTCTATAACCTGGTCACTTCGCTGTAGAATACACAGTAGGGACTACGTGCATTTTCAATACACTTCGAACACAGCAATGTACAATGTTTTATTCAAATTTAATGGAGAAATATAACCCTGCTAAATTACCGTAAAAATACAACAAATGTGCGTTTAAAATGAATTTGTCGCTTTCTTTCTCGCAATGTTCCTTTGCGTTCTTTAAGATTGCAACGTCACAAACGGCTCTTACGTATATGGAATTCACCGGTTTTCAAGGGCGATCAATTCACATTAATGATTTACAAAATAAACAATCATGAATAGGAAAACTTATATAATATATATGTAAGCACCGAATTCATATTTTTGGATGTCGTCGGTCCTATATAACATACCTGGCCGTGCAAAAAAAAATTATCATACAGCGCTAACGCACAGTATTCAATTTGTCGGCATGGCCAGGTGTATTTCAGAACCGAAGACATTCAAAGATATAAATTCAATGCTTAAAAAATAATCCCCAAAATTTCTTGTACATGTATCAATGGCGCTTATTAAAGGCCCTTTTTAAAGTAAACATGACGCCAGGTAACTGCTAATGGAATGGTGCTGTCGGAGCTGCCACTCGTTTGTTTGGGTACTATATTTGTATTTTACTTCCTTTGAATCAAATGTATTTTACGTTCATTGAGTAAAATGCTGACTGAAGTTTTACATACTAATTGTTAGTCCATTATTCATTCACTGAATTGACGACGGATTTTTCCGTTATTTTCTGATAATGACAAGGAGCACACGGCGTGTGTGACCGGTCAGCAGAAGATGCTCATTCCTCCGTGGCACCTGATCCCGCCTCTGATGTTTCGGAGGTACCTGTTTTGCTCTGCTCCTATTTTCTATTGTTTTATGGACTTTGAAATTTAATATTGTTCTTTATCACCATATCCTTCTTTAAAAAAAAAAATTCGCCCTGGCCTTATTATCGTTCATAAATTTTGCTTTTTTTGTTTGTCATCAGAGAAAAATTGCGTGAATTTTAAATACTATGATACAGTGCAATAATATTCTAGATACAGAAATTGTTTATTAATTGATTATTACAGAGAAAGATATATTTTATAAAATGTCAGATGCAGTTTGTGTGTAAAAATCTCAGATAAGCAAGCTTGTTCACCATGTTTTCCGAAAAGAAAGGTATCTCAAATATATGATGATATTCCAACAGTATTAAGGAAATTTGAGAAAATATTCTACGTCTGTACCCTCCAGTGGCTTCCATGGGAGCCTTGAATCCAAAAAAGTGCTGGTTTAAATGCGAGGATTCTTCTTCTCAAATACCATTGGGCCAGGAAAGATGAAACTCATGTGGGATCATCCTCAGGTAGTGTAGATTCAAGTTTGTTCAAATCATGACCTCCGGAGGAAGAGTGGGGCCAAAATGGCCGATCAAAGTTTTACATAGGAATATAGGTCGTTATTACAAAATATTACAATTTTAATAGTCATCTGATTTTTACCTCAATTAAAGGGCCAGATTTGGCTGTTACCCTTTCTTGTATTTTTTTTCAAAATCATGGCAAAGAAGTCAAATAGACATGGTCTGTGTACTTCTCTCACAACCCTCGTAATTATATGAATACCAGAATACAAGGAATATATTAATAATTTTAATACATAGAACCAAGTTGTACAGAAACGGAAGCAATTGATTGGGATTGATGTTCAGAACGAAGGCTCACAATGAATGCAGCATTGTATTGCTAAGGAAGTATCACATACAGGAAGACTTTCCTGTAGGGGATAGTTTGAATTTGCACGGGAAGGGGTTAAGTTGACAATTTTTTATGGTCATGACTATGTAAAACTAGCATTATAACTGTCATAAAGTTAACTTGATAACCTTTTATTACTAGACTAATGAAGGAATGAATTAACCCCCCCCCCCCAATGAAATTGGTTATATAGTTGGTTACAATTATCTATGTAAACTCGTCGCATCAACAAAAATCAAGAGCTTCAACACGCTTAAAAAGTTGACATTAACTTTAATAAGTCAAAACACATTTCATATCTGTGAAAGCAATTTAATCTTTTTCTTTTAGATTTAAGATAAGACAGTTAAATTGCTTGACACATACACATGTTTGTGTCAATGAATTTTTAACAATTGTTTTAGTTCGGAATACTTCAAAATCATATGTCAATTTTTTTTTTTAAATTTTATGCTTCAAAGCTCAAAATTTAATTCGATTCATCATACTTATACTGGATTCTTAAATTATATTAAAATATTTGAAACATGCATAAAATCGGATTTCAATTCATTTTATGCGAAACCTTTCTTTACTTCGCACTAAAATATTCAGAGTAGTGAAGGAGTACTGAGCAACAAAATAATCAAAAAGTGCAAATCAGATGTTTGTACTTATCAACACCAAAGAGCCTTTAAAAATTGAAATCTCAAAAATACCAAAAGCAATAGCATCTAAACGTAAAACATTGAGAACACTTAATGCATTCATTCTCTATGTTGCATGTAAGATTGTCTAGGCTTTTTCTTTTAATAAGTGCAGACTCTATGACATACCTGAAAGCTGTTTTTCAACAAAAATGTAACGGTAAATCTACTTACTAGTTAATTGTAAAATCAGTTTGTAAAATAAACTTTTTGATTTTACAAACAAGTTCATTGACAATTCAGAAGTTTATATTAAAAATATAACAAAACAGACGTTTTTTGATGTAATTAATACAAAAAAAGTGTTAGCTAAGAATGTTTCTGAGAAAGAAAAATCTCGGAGTCTAAATGCCTCTAGCAGGAATGGTTAAAACGTTAGTATTGATTCGTGCTAGGGCTTGATACGCGTACAATTATTATGATTACAAAGAGCACGACCCCGACTGCCAGAGAGATGATGACAAATAGGCGCGCGCGTTTAGACTGAACTTCCGCTTCTAAAACGTCACCACTAGATGCTGCTTCTTTTGCCTGTAAATTAAAAATTACGCATCTCTAATCCATTTATAATCGTAACATGCTATTAAAAATCATTTCGTCTCTTAAAAAAAAATTATATATAAGACTACGATAGAAAAAATTAAAGAAAATGTTACGATAAACAGTGATAAATAATCTCTTTTTAGCATCAAATAAAACTACTTTAAAATAAAATATATTTTTTATTCGAGTAAATAAGCTTTCATCAGTGACGCATTTTGCTTTGTTCTTTTTTAAACGAGTTTGGCTGGTTTAATTTAAAATTGGGTTTATCAAGCTTCTATCACAAATTTAAAAATAATCATGGCTATGTTTCACAATACACTTACTCTGTATGCGGAATAAATAGCGACGATTCCGGTCGGCCAGAAACAACACAAACATGTGAGTATAGCAGGGACCATCCAGTTCCTCTGGGGAGGCTGGGACACTACTACCGTGGTGGGGACAGGCTGTGTGACCTAAAAAAGAAATCAAACCAGTGAAGCCTGTCTAATCCGATATGCTATGGAAGACAAATTCTGTGTCAGAGTAGAGAGGGTGTCGAATTGCATAGTGTAAAATTACATGCAAATTTGTTAATCTGGAAAGAAATCTAACGTCAGAATTCACAGTGTGACGGATTGAGCAGGTGTCGGATTAAACAGTTTTCACTGCGCTGTGAAACCTGTCTAATCCGACATGCACTAGGAGACAAATTTTGTGTCGTAATAGACAAGTTGTCAGATTGAACAGTGTTAAAAACAAGGAAAATACTAAAATGGGAAGGAAATTTAACATCTTAATTCACAGTGTATCGGATTAAACAGGTGTCGGATTAGACAGTTTTCACTGTTTACAGATTAATTGACGCCATTCTCTATTTTACATAATGTGTGACCTAATTTAAAGGAAATATAAATGTACGTCATACTGTATGTTGTAAGACATGGGGCTTACTTGTCATTAGGGAACAAAGTTATACATGTATGTCTTAATCAATATTGAGTAACTTTGTCAAATTCATCAAATATAGTTTAAATCAAATAAGAAGTACAGTAACACGATTGAAAAAAAAAATAAGAATGCCCATTCATTTTAATTTTAATCAGACAGTAGCTTTTTATTAAAAAAAAATTAACGATGTGATTGTGTAATCTAATATTACTTACCACAACATTGTGAGGTCCTCCTGCAGGGGCTGTTTTAAATAAGAAATCAAATCACCATAATCATCATTGTCTCCTTCGTCATATTAAATATCACAGTGAAGGTCAAGATCTACTTAAAAAATGTGCCATCAGATTATTCAAATTTGAGAAACATTTCCTTTTTATGTAATTTTACAAATAAAGTTCGATGAAATACGGTGTTTTCTGAAATAAATTTTTGATTAACTAGATAAAAAAACATTTTGAACACTTATTTTTAATGAAAAATGCAGAAAGTCTGGTATAAATGTCGCAGTTTTTTTTCATCTCAGTGAAAAGAAATGTAGCAATATTGTCTACTGTCTCTCAGAATAGCATTTTTCTAAATTGAACTGATTGTAAATTGAATATAGATACAGGGGTCATTTTTCATCTGATTTCAAAGTGAGTGCATGGATAAGTTTTATTTTATACATTATTTCTTTTTAACTTAAATTATGCTTGAATCAATTATGACGTCATATTGGATCTAGCACAAAAACCATTCTTAAGTAATTTACTAGATCTTGACCTTAACCTTCTAATTCATGCAAAAATTCAAAATACAGTGTAAATGAAAATGCACTTGGTAGAAATAGCTATTAAAATTTTTTTTTCTGCATCAATGGGATGTTTATTAAATACTTTTAAATCAAAAAGGTTAGTGATATAAAATAAAACATTAATAAACATATTATCAATGATTCCAAAGTTGAATTTTAAAAAGAATGTGTTTTTTTTTTATTTATATAATTTTCCTAATAAAATATTTGAGACCTTTTTATAAATCATAAAAATGATTAAATAAGAATTTTTTTTTAAAAAGCAAGGAAAAAAACTCACGCTGAACCTGGGCCATTTGAATGTGTGTAGTCTGTTCCTAATAACTACCAAATAACTAACAGATAGCACAAAAATCCCAATCGTCAGCTATTTCAGCAGAGAACAATTAAAACTCAAGGATTTTATCAAAGGAAGTGTGTACATATCAGGGATAGTAAAGAAAGGTGTGTTGTACTTACTCTATTCCAAACAATTAAATCTGTTATATAGAAAATAAAACCGTAGCTATATTCATCTTAATCGAGGAGTATCTTGGCCGGAAATCTTCAGGGCTTGACCATCACATTGTGCTTTTAATATAATGAATCAATGATCTCTCTCCCTATCTTTCTCTTTCTTTTTCTTTGTCTCTCTTATACATGTATATAAATTTTGTACATGTATTCACTTTAAAATAATATCATTGACTGGCAATTTATGAAATGTGTATAA